>JADBJO010035729.1:0-11911 GCA_016801955.1 Conus betulinus | reverse complement strand
CATTCCACAGTACTGTTTATTTTTTCAACACTATTTCTATGAACTTCCCGACCCCTCCACCCCACTGGATGGAGAGATATGAGCCCCCCCCCCCCCCCCCCACCTTATCACCCATTAATCATTTCTATCCCCTTCCCACCCTTATTAACATTACCCACACCCCATATACAACTACCCACGTATAACTACTATCACCTCCATCACCAGCAAAATCATTTATTTATTTTATTCATTTAATTTTTTTTTACTTTCCTTTTATCTATCTATTTATTTATAATAACTCATTTTATTTATCTATTTATTATACTTACTACTACTACTATCATTATTATCATTTCTATCCTATTTTTCATTGTATTATTCATTCATTTATATATTACATATATATAACCCCCCCCCCCCCCCCCCCCCCCCCCCGCCATTATCAATCCACCTTAACCACTACTGTCACAAATATATCAAACTACTTCACTAAACCAGCTGCACAACCTACAACCCCCCCCCTTTTTCCATTTCCTCTCCCATAATCTCCTCTGTCGTATCCGTCTGGTGGTCATTTTATTTCAAAATTCAGCTCATCGGGAAAGGTAAGCGACTCTTTGTTCTTTGTTTGAACTGTCCCAAATGTTGAATGCTATCTGTTTTTGCCTAAGACCCAAGAGGTTGAAACGAATTGCGTCTTGTCCTGTGCTTTGTTTGTCTGTGGCCTTGGAGGTAACTAAGCCCCTCTCATTCTAAATTTTGCTTCGTTCCCCTCAGTCACTCCATTTTGAAAATTTTTAAACTGAATAGCTCATCTATTGGAAGTTCTGTGATAACTGAAGAGGACATCCTACATATTAAGTTTCAAGTTAAAATCATGCTAAGGCAGCTCACATTTATTCATTTTTAGTTGACACATTTCAACATGAATCCGACAGGGAGAAAAGAAAAAAAAAAAAAAAAAAAACAGAGCTTACACAGGCCACTGTTGTGTCACAGTGAGGCAACAGTCATGACCTGATTTGTGAAATCGGCCCCAAACCAGTCTCTGAAAATGTGGTTCCCATGGCATTTTGATCACAAAGGCATATGGAAATATTTGACATGCCAAGAGTGGGTAAATGAGAAAGCCGTCTATGACAAGTCCAAGAGCGGGTAAATGAGAAAGCCGTCGACTGACAAGGCCAAGAGTGGGTAAATGAGAAAGCCGAGTGGGACTGATGACAAGGCAAGGCCAAGAGTGGGTAAATGAGAAAGCCAGATGACACGGCCAAGAGCGGATAAATGAAACCCATCGATTGACATGGCCAAGAGTGGGTAAATGAGAAAGCCATCTATGACAAGGCCTAGAGTGGGTAAATGAGAAAACCATCTATGACACGGCCAAGAGCGGGTAAATGAGAAAGCCATGACTGACATGGCCAAGACACGGTAAACGGGAAAGCCAAAAGCCATCGACTGACATGGCCAAGAGCGGGTAAATGAGAAAGCTGTCTATGACAAGCCTAGGAGTGGTAAATAAAAAAGCCCATCGACTGACATGGCCAAGAGCGGGTAAATGAGAAAGCCAAAGTTAAACACAATCCCGACCTATAAGACCTATGTAGCAAACAAATAAAGCCACAAGCCATGATGGCACAGCTAAAAAGCACTGGAGTCCAAGCTGGGAACTCAGGGGATATGCAGTACTTTTGGTTTTGACTGAACACATTTATAGCCCCTACTGTTTCAACTGATGAATGCATAGCTTTGACACTCATCAACAGCTGCGTGAAATGTTTTTCTATATTTCATAAGCCTTTTTCACCATGACTTGCAATGCTTCATTAATTCATAAAAATTCTGGACTTTGTACATTCCTGCAAAAATTCAATGGTTCAACCCTTTCCCTGCCATAGTATAACAGCTTTTCTGTATTGCTGAGTGCCGGGGCTTTTGCAGTAGGTTCACCCATCTATTCACTACTCATTCATTTATTGAGATATATTTAGAGATTTTTTTTGCACGTTTTTTTTTTCTTATACCCTGTGCTATGATGTGGTATCATAATAATATTTGATTTTGCTGGTCACTAGTACGATATTAATCAACTGTGTAACAAGTACCCCATAGTAGACACGATTACAGGCATACAAGATCATGAAAACGACCCTGTAATAGACACAGGGCAAGCAGGAAAGAGGTTAACCAATGTCACACTCAAGAACAACTGACTCTGAAAATGGGCGGGGTCCAAGGACTGCCTAGGACCCCTGAACTGCCTAGAGCCCAGTAAGGTTTAAGGGCAATATCCGGGTGGAGGAGAGGGCAGTATCATCTGTATGGTATCAAAATGAAGGGGGGGGGGGGGGGGGGGGGGGGAGAAGGGGGGGTTGGGGGGACAAAGCCCCTTCCAAAATGAAACTGCAGTGCATCTTATTTCTTGTAGTTAAACAATATCTTTTTACAGTGGACACAATTACTGTATCTCATTTCCTCATTCCATCACACCATATGATTTGTGCTTATTCATTAAAAAAAGAAAAAAGGTGTGTGTGTGTGTGTGTGTGTGTGTGTTAAAACATTAATCCCAGTCGAAAAATATAGTCTGCCTTTGACTGCAATTCACAAGCTTTTTTGGGATAGCAGATATGTTCAAAGAGTGCTGGTTAAATCACAATCTGCATAATTCAGCTCTTGACAAGGTGAACATGTGATAATGTTTATGACATCCTCATCCGCTGGCACACAATGGCTGAAGAAAAGAAAAATTCATTCTCTTCAGAGGCTCTTGCCCTCTAAGAACTGCTGAAGGCACAAGTCTACCTCCAATTTAATTAAAAAGAACAGCTTCTTCCTCTTCTTCACCGTTCTCAATGAAGAGGTCGACAAAGATTCTGCCGCTACATGTGTTAACATAGTTTTCCATTTTTGTTCATGAGATCGACAAAATTGTGGTAGTGCTCAAAGTACCACTGAGGCCGCTATCAATAAAATCTTACATAGACATTAGATTCCATTCCATTAAAAAAAAAAAAAAAAAAAAAAAAAAAAAAAGCAAGCTATTTTATGCCAGTGGATATGGATGACGCAAACATTAACATGTGTATGTACACTAGAACGGCTGATTCTTCAAAGTTTCGAAGTTGGCTGCCTTAAACAAGTAGTATGCAAGAAATGAACTGTCATTGTCAAAAAGTAGCAATTCAAAGTGTATTGATTCCCCGAAGATGGAGTATGGCTGCCTTAATGGCGGGATGAAGAATGGTCACACACACTCAAAACTCCACTGCCTGTCTATACAGGCAGTGTTCGCAGGGGTATCAGCCTGCGCATGCAGAAAGAAAGTGTACTGAGAGACTAGAGTAAAGTGTTGTGAACATCAAAAAGATTTTGCGGAAGTCCATGATTTCCAATAATTCCTACTAGATTTGGGACGAATGGTTTTGGACTCTCCATCTTTCCCAACCTTTCTTTTCTACAAGGTCTCCAACAAATTGAGAATTTTCTCCCCAACAAATTGAGAATTTTCTCCATGAAACAAAAATGGGGGGGGGGGGGGGGGAAGAGGACTGGCCTTTAAAAAAGAAGTTTAACTGATAAGTAGAAGATGATGATGTAGAGTTCAGTTTTAAAAAAAATATTACAACTACAAGCCTCTACTCCATGCGCCTCATTCTGGCATCAGCCTGGCTAAAGAAATACAAACTGCTCTAGTAATCTTAATCAATCATTAGGAGAATGAAACTGAACTTTGTGGTTACAGTCTTCCAAAATCAGCCCAGTGAATCAAGGTCATAGCAGATGGATGAAACAATGTTTGCAATTATTTCTGGCAATTAAAAAATCAGCTTCAGTTCTGAGATCATTGGCAGCCAAACTGAGATTGATTCACACACAGGCTGATTTTCCTCCACATTTTGACCAGTTCTTTTTCATATTTTATTTATCAACATCAAACTTCTGTATTTACCACCTTTTCTGTGCTAAATATCGAAAAACATACCGAGGCATTCATCTAGAAAACAAAACAAAACAAAAAAAAACAATCTTGTAGAAGTTATACGCATGTTCAATCCCATTCCATCTTTCAAAAGACCCTAGTGTGCCAATGGACATGGTTGATACAGATAACACATGCACACTAGTGCGGCTGATTTTTCAAAATGTTGGCTGCCTTACACAAGTAAAATCTGAATGCCAGTGACAATGAACCTTACAGTTAAGTAGTAGTAATTCAAAGCCTGACGCAGGGCTGATGGAAGACCTTTCTTTGTGCTAGCAAGAATTCTTGCATAAATGTGCATCTGTCGCATAAACTTTCTACTGATGCACTAGAATTCAGGCCAGTGCATCACAAAAATGCACCAAAATTTACCGCGATGCACAGATTTTCTCCTGTATTCATTACAGCTCTGAGCAGTGCATCAAGCAAAAGAGCTTTCATCCTATCCGCCACGATCAAAGTTAAAAAATGTAAATTTTCTTGACGTTTTTAGAATGTTCTGAATCAATGAACAACTTCTGCTTGAGACCTCTTCTCCACTGAAAACCAACAACAGTAGTAAAAAAACAGACATCCTTTCCAGTCTATGATTGGACCACGAGATCATGTGATTCAGCTAAGTGGGAAAAGCATGGAAAACTGCAGGAATTTCAGCTTTTCAGAATCAAAATCCAACAGTTCAGCTGTGGCTTCTGGGTGACAATCCAGCGAATGGAACAAAAGTCGAACAATCTATGCAACATGACCATTTCGGAAAATTAAAATGGCTCCATTCTGGACATACGAATGTGTTGCTCACCGAACAAGAACGGCCAGTCTACAGTTTTGTTGTAGGTTCTACCTGGGCTTCTGATGATCATTGCATGGCTATTAGAATTTGGTCATACAATCAAATATTTCAAACATTTAGGAAACTGGCTTGCATAGTGGAAACTGTGATGATAATCAAAAGAGGACATCCCACAAAAATAAGTTTCACTGTTAAAATCTGGATAGCATAGGTACTCACATTTACTCATGTTAGTTGACAATGCTTTAAAAAGATAGGAACATGAATACCAGTAAATAATATTTAGCACAGTCTGAAATGTTTTATTAACTTCATCGTAAGAACCTCTTTTCTAATGTATTTCTTGTCTTTCTCTGTGCATTTATGTGTTTGAGCCAGTGAAAGCATGTTCATGTGTGTGCGTGCATGTTTTCATTACATTTTCCAACAGTTATTAATAGTGATCCCCAAAATATTTGTGCGACTCCTGAACATTTGGAAATGAGTTTTTTGTATTGAGTCTGACCCCCTAATTTTTATTTCAGGAAATAATTAGCACTTTTTGTATAGATTGGAAAGACAATTTGTCAAAGTCCTAGTCTGGCTGCAAGAGTTTTGGGAGAAAGTCACATTTTTATGCTCTGCCCCTTTCCACATCTTTACTTATTTCCATGGAGGAGAGTTTTCACATGAAATTTTTCCAATGAAATGTGCATGCTGGGGTGGTAAGACGGGGGTGGGGGGTGGTGGCCTCTAAAGTCGGATTTACCTGTTTTTGTTTACTGACGTTACATTTGGTTTTAAAACGGCTCCTATCATTGAACGTTTCATCTCGATACCAGTCTGCATGTGCTATGTGTTCCATGGCATGTAGCGAACTGGATGAATGCACTGGTTTAGCAGTAAGTATTGTACAATTAAGAATTTCTTAGGTTTTATTCTAATTGTAGGAACCTTCAGATTTCACCAAAAGACCCTCAGATTTTTCAACAGAGGGTCCCAAGTACCCTTGATCTTAAATGCTATGTTAGTATAAGGAACTTTGGAAAACGGGGCAAAACTGTGCCTACAGCTGTGTGATCCATGGACACATGAGCCTACTATATCTCTTTTCCCATCTTTGCCAGAATCTGACAAACCCACACAGATAAAACCCTCCTGCCATTACTTCAACTGAACCGCAATGTTTTTGGCTGTTTGAAAACATTTTCAGTGCTTAACCAAAAGCTGTAATTTGAATTATCCCCTATTCCTCCTATCACAGTATCAGTGATCATTGCTATGCAAAAATGTGTATCTCTGCTGCTCAAAATTCCCATCTGATGCACTGAAATTCTGGCAAAGTGCATCAACAATATGTACCATTGATTTTCTCTTGTACACTTTACAACTCCGAGCAGCATGTCATGTAAAAGTACTCTGATCCAATCCACCACAATCTAAGCTGATAAAAATGTAACTTGGACATTTTAGAGTATTGAGAATTGATTAACAACTTCTGGTTGAGAACTTTACTGAAAAGTGAAAAACAAGTCACTACCCCATCTATGATCAGACCACAAAATTCAGCCCAAACACAAAAGGCAGGCAAATCTTATGAAATCAGGCTTTCCAGAATCTCAATCAACAGCTTGGAAGTGGCTTGCGGGCAATAATCCTACAAAAACAGATCAAAAGTCAAGCGAACTACACAACATAACCAGCTTGGACAAGTAAAAATGCTGGGTTACATGGATGTCTTGTGCCCAAGAGTGTCCAAACTAGTTCTACAAAGATTCTATGAATTTTCATTTTTTGCCTCTTGTTTGCCACTGGGCTTCTGATGATCACTGCACGATAACTGGAATTCAGTCAAGCAATCAAGTACTTCAACACTGATGGAAATGGCTCACCTATGAAAATTCTGATTGACACCCCTGCAGTGAGTTCACAGTTAAAATTCTGAAGACGTATGTGGTCACATTTATTCACTTTAGTTGACAACACTTCATCAAAATGTTAAAGATGATTCTGAATTAAGAATGTTCAAAATAATCCAGTGTTGCATGAACTTCATCATTGACTCCTCTTGCATATCCATTATTTTTTGTTTTGTTTTGACTGTAAGCCAGTGAGAAAGAGAAAGAGCGCATGTTTTCAGTTTATAAAGTGCAACCTTCTAAGTATTTTCTGACCCCCTGAAAAATTGGAAACCAGTTTTGCACATGAGTCTGACCTCCTCTGGAAATAATCATTTGTACAAATGCAGATTCTTGTCTCATTCTGCATCAAATGATTCAAAAGTACACATTGCAAACAGTAAATGGGAAAGAGAGATAGCAAAACGGACAGACTCACAGAGATACAAATTAAGTATGGCCATTTCAACAGTATGTCTACTCACACAATGTCCAGAGCAACAGGAAGAACGTACACCAGGCTGGCAGGCCGAACACAGCAACAGAACAGCAGCAGCCACCTGACGAACGACCAGGACCACCCACCAGGCAAGGCCTGCAACAAAACAATGCACCACTGAAAAGCAAAGCTTACTTCTCAGCAGTTTTATTAAAAAAGTCCCTATCAACTATTCTTTAGAAACAACACTATGTGTTACTGTGTGTCCACGCACATGTAAACTGAAATAGATTCTGACATGTCATGATAGTAGTAGTAGTAGTAGTCGTCGTAGTAGTAGTAATAGGGACTGGAGCAAAAGCCTAGGCCTCGCAGCCTATGTATGTCCCGTCCTCTCTTTGTCAAATACTTTTTTGTTTAGAGTACAGGTGTTGAATGCGCAATTGTCATTTTGTTACACTATGGCTAATAAGATTTTTTAATGATCAAAATGACTGAAAAATTCATTATACTTTGGAATTACATCCAAAAGATTCTTGAACTTGTTAGTGTCTTCTGCAAATTTGATGTGTAGTAGGGAGTTCATTCTATAAAGGGGCTACTCTGTGTGAAAAGGAAAATTTCTTTTGTTAGTACGACAGTGCTAAATAAATATCTTTCCTTGTGCATTTCTTGTGATGTTATGTTGTGAAAGAGAAAAGAGTGAGTCAACACAAACATCATCAAATCCATTAAATATTTTATAAGTCTGTATAAGGTCGCCTCTTGTCCTTCTGCCTCTTAGTGAATGTAGATTCAAATATTGTAATCTTTCTGCATAAGATTTATCTTTGCATTCTTTTAATAGCTTTGTAGCACATCTTTGAACTCTTTCTATTTGTGATGACTGTCTTTTCAAGTATGGGCACTAAATCGCATTAGCATATTTCCAAACGAGGTCTCACAAAAGATTTATAGTTTTAGGAATACCTCCTTATCTAGGTAAGAGAAACTTCTCCTATGACTCCCAACATTTGATTGGCTTTATTAACTACTTTGCCAATATGTAGGTTAAAAGACATCATGCTATCGAAAGTTACTCTCAAATCTTTTTTTCCTCTTTTAGGGTCTTTTTCTGCTGTAAGCTGCCATTTTGTGTCTCATATAATAAGCATGTTCTTGGTTGTTTTTTCCTATATGTAGCACATCTCATTCAGAGATACTGAAATACAGATTCCATACATTTGACCAATTTGGGAGTTTATAAAGATCGTTTTGTAAATCTGAGAATTGTGAAGTGTTATCGTATAGTTTTGTATCATCAGCAAATATTTTACAGGTGCTTTTTTAATGATAATGGCAAGTTGTTTAAAAACACTGTGAATAATATACTGCGCCCAAGATGCTACCCTGAGGTATACAACTTGGACCTTGGCTTTATTTGATCTTTCACCACCTACTCTTACAAGCTGTACCCGATTTGTCAAAAATCCTTGTATCCAATTCGTTTGCCGGATATTCCATAAGCAGATAGTTTGACAAGCAGCCTTTCATTGTGGCACAGTATCAAAAACCTTAAAATCTAAGTATGTAACATCAACATTACGACCATCATCCAATAATTTGTCATACCTTCTACAACTTCAAGCAACTGAGTAACACAAGAACGTTTTTTATGGAACCCATGCTGACATTTAGCATATAAATCATTATATGTAAAATGAGCTACAACTGAATCTCTAAATTATACTTTCTAGCACTTTACATATTACGCAAGTCAGGCTGACTGGTCTATAGTTACCTGGATCTGCTTTTGACCCCTTTTTTAAACAAGGGCTCTTTGGCTGTCTTCAATGTTTTATTTTGGGGTAAGGTACCCGATTCTCATGTTTATTGAATAATAAACATAGTGGGACAGATAGTTCATTTCCTAGTTCTTTTAAAAATTTTTTTTTTGGGATTTGGTCAGGTCCTTGTGCTTTATTTGGGTTTAAGTTGACCAATCTATCTCTCACTGCTTCTGGGGTAACTCTTATCTCTGACAAGGATATCCCACTTGGATATGCACATTCATCCAATAATGGTATAATTGTTAAATCTTCATGTGTAAAAACACTAGCAAAGAAATCATGTGTCTGCTTTTTCTTTATCATTTACTGCCAAGGAACCATCTGGTTTATTTTGGGCACCAATATTTGTATTGACTTTTAATCTATTTTGAACATACATCCAAAATAATTTAGGATTATCTTTACTATTTTTTTGCAACCATTTTTTCATATTCCCGTTTAGTTACTTTAAACAACTTGGAGCATTTATTCCTTTCGCATATGTACTTCATGTAATTTGTTCCTGATTTAGTACTCAGGTATTTTAAAAAGAATTTGTACTTCTTTTTAATACTTCTCATAGCTTTTATATTCATCAAGACTGGAGTGAATTCCCTCTTTGCATTTTTCTTTATTTTGGGAATACACTTATCCATTCCTTCATGTATAGTATTCTTGATATACCCCCAGTTTCTATCCATGTCCGATATCCCTTTCCAATTCATGTTCAGCCATAATATGTCTAAATTTTGTTTATAGTCCCCCTGGTTCAATTTATACATAAATTCTACTTGATTTGTATCATTAAGCTTTTCCAAATTCAACTGAAATGATAAAACATGGTCACTTTTACCCACCGGATCAAGATGAACAACTTCTGAAATAAAACTATTATCATTTACCAATATCCAATCATCAAGGGTTGGGTTCTATCCTGTCTTCGTCTTGTTGGTTTGGTCACTTTTTGGATTTAAAAATGTATCATGCACCAGTCTTATAATCTCATTTACCTTAAGCCATGCCCACCTCCCATCCCAATAAACATTCGGATAATTAAAATCCCCCATTATGCATATTTGTGTCATATTTCAACATTTCATCAGATTTTAATATTTCAAGCAATTTACTATTATTTTCTTCTGTACTGCTTTTTTGGGTTTTTTATACACACAAATCAATCAACACTTTACCATTACACTCACTACCAAATGTAAACCAAACACTTTCTTGAGACTTGTATTCATCAAAATCACGACACTCTCTAGCATTTAAATAACTACCCATATATAAAGCTACCCCTTGGTGGTGGTTTCTGTTAATGAACATGTCATCATCAGGAATGCAGAACTCTTTTCTCACAGAAATGTTGTAAATTCTTTGGTACCAATTCGGTCACTGCAATTACACATGTATGGATGTATCACATCTATCCTTGAAAACGACTCTTCTCGTTTGTTCAAAAACCCACTGACGTTAGAATACAGAACATGGAAAAAAATCTGATTGTGCTTGAAAGGGATTATGAGTAAATGTATCAATCATGTTAAAGAAATGGGGGGGGAGGGGAGGGGGAGAGAATGAGAGCTTGCTCTGGATGAAATAGTAACACAACTTTTAAAAAGTCCACTCACACGTCCAGAGCAAAGGGGAGACTCAACAGGCCAGGAGGGAGCCAGCAACTGCAGAACTGCCACCACCCGAAGAAAGACGTGGTTCAGGCAAGGGCAAAGGTCGCTGGCCTGCACAAATCCATTAAAAACAATTTATCACATCAGCCTGGTTTCCATTTCACACTAGAATCACCATTTATTTCAGTAAAAATCAGCTTCCTACAACGTACATGCTTACTCTAAATCTTCGAATGCAAATACAATTTTTGGAACCAAAAATTTTCAATGCATAAAATTTAGAGGTTCTCCGTCGCCATTCTGCCCACTAGTACTACTACCTCCCCTTCCTTTACACCTTTTTGAACACTTGATGAGCACATGTGCTACTCGACCTATTCAATGTGTAAATTTTCGTGGTAATCCACAGTACGCTACTTCTCACAACTGCACCCCTGAAGGTGATCTAGCGAGAATAAAAAAATTAAAAATTTGGTCAAACACAACTTGCGTCGGTCTTCACAAAAAAAAAAAAAAATCGGCAGGCCTGAAGTCTCCCTCTTGTCGAACGTGAATTAACTGCGAACACGCATTTCCTTGACTAAACAAATACATAAAAGATTCCATTTTGCCTACGTCTACAAGCTGTGAACATCTAAGGATACTAAAAAACAGCATTAACAGAGACCATCGTGTAGGTTAGAAACCTGTCCAAAAAATCCAAAATGGCGGCACCACAGAGCCGAGGTCGACAGTCGAGCTGACTGACGGGGCTACTGGCGAGGTACAGAACAAGTAGCACCACACACCAAGGGCAGAAAACTTGCTACAGGGCAAGACACACGCTTGGGCTCTGGCACCTAGGCCAGTCCAAGAACTGAAAGACCAACCTAGTACTACAGTTAAAAACTCTGGAAAGCAGAAAAACGTAACAGAGTACTCAACGCTCGTCCGATTCCAACGACAATCAAGCAGGATAGCGGGTAGGTGCGCGTTACCAGTAAAGGGTTTTGATTGGTCAAGACCCCAAAGAAATCTACCCAGTTGTTGGAGCGTGTTGGTACCCGGATGTTTGCGTAAAAGGGATTTGATGGTCAAGCGAAAGACGCCAACGGCTATGTTTCGCAAATCTTGCATGTATGAAGTAAACGGCCCGAACTGGGGTACAACCTACAATGCATAACAAATAAAACGAATATTTCACTGATGTTAAAGCTAAAGCTATAAAATTTCCGACTCAATTTGGCCTGGTTTTCATGTATATATCCAAGCGTAAAGATCCAAATCTCTCTCTCTCTCTCTCTCTGGACTGACATTTTCAAATGCAAGAGCACACGTCCCTCGTAGGTCAAAAAGAATGTTTGCAGAAATTTGAAGTTCCTTTGGTCTTGGGGAGAAAAAGTGATGTCAACCATTTAAAAAA
>JADBJO010035728.1:7500-11911 GCA_016801955.1 Conus betulinus | reverse complement strand
GAAGAAGAAAAAGTCTCACCACGCGATCTTAAATTAAGTACCTATCCTAGATCGTCTGCCCTATCAAGGTACGTCAAACCACATGTGGACGTATTACAAACTGAGAATAAAGGTAGGACTGAAAAGCACATGTTCATAGAAATGCCCAAACACGCTATGGCTTCACATGACCGTCAGACTACCAAATATTCATTCAACAGTATCACCCACACACACAAGAAAGACCACAGCCCACACAAAAACACCACACACACGCACAGCGCGCACACAACGCACGCACGCTCGCACGCCACGTGGCACACATGCACGCACGCACGCACGTGTGCACACCTGCAAACGCACGTAGCGACGTCTTCCACGCTGCCACACGTCACCAACGCCACCGCACACACCCAGTTGCGCAAGCACGCACATGTACACCACACACACCACACACACACACACACACACACACACACCACCACACACGGCGACGCACACACACCCCACACTGCGACCACAAGAGAGAAACACACACACACACACACACACACACACACAGCCAAACCACACACACCACACACACACACGCACCACACCTGGGGCGTCAATAAAAAAGAAACAAATGAGAAGAAGAAGAAGAAAGAAGAAGAAAGGATAAAAGGGGATTGGCTGCAGCAGACAAAATAAGTTGACGGAAGCAGAAACTCCTCTTCTCATATGTTTGCCATGCAGGAAATGTTTGGGGTTTTCAAGGTGCGCTGTAATCCTGTCGTCTCCAATGTCATGTGGCAGAGAAAAGGAAAAGAAGCTCCACCATGGCGAGGCAATCACTCAGGCAATATCACACATCGGAAGATACATACAGACAGGCAAACCAGAGAGAGAGAGAGACGAGAGAAGAGAGGAGAGGAGAGAGGGAGAGAGAGAGAGAGGACAGACAGACGACAGACAGAAAATGTGAGAGAGAAGGAGACTGAGAAGAGAGAAGTAAAGAGCGAGCAGAGACAGGGACCGACAGAGCTGAAAGAGGGAGATTGCGTAGCAGAGATTGAGGGGAGAGATGAGGAGGACATACAGAAGACGGACAGACAGACAGGACAGAAGGGGGGTAAGGTAATCTTTATCTAGATTATATGGAGAGGAGGCAGAGAGAGAGAGAGAGACAGAGAGAGAGAGAGAGAGAGGAGAGAGAGAGAGAGAGGACAAGTGACTTGAACAGCCGGGAATCTAATAGGAGACTGCAGACAGGAACCGTTGAGTTCCTTGTGAGGTGGCACAGCAGCGCACACCAAGGGAGAGTTGGCGGCTCTCCTTTCAGGGACACTGATGTGAGAGGTCAGTGTTCAGGCCGCGCAGCAAACCTTCCAGTGACGGCGAGTCTAGCGTGTGTCACATGGGGACGACTCCTGGAGATTTAGAGCTGCCTGACTACCACTACTGTCTCTTTGGATACCATGCTTTGGGGCTGGGGCATGGGGGGGAATCTCTCACGGGGTTGGGCTTGAAAAAAAAAAAATTGCCCTCTCGGCCGAAGTCTGCGTGGACGATGGAAGGGACTCGTGCAGCACTCTTAGAGACTTTTGTCTTGCTCCCTCTTTGAGAAGACCTCATGTGGCGCAGGACCATCGTCACCCGTGCATGAAGAAGGCCGCCTGGTGGCCCTGAAGACAGGCCTTTTTTTTTAGCGGGAAAGAGGCGGAACAAACCGACGCTCATCGTTGACCGACCAACACCTGAATAGAAACCGAAGTTCACAAGGAAGCGGAGGTGAGAGAGCGACAGACGACGACCCCCACACGGAACCAGACCCGCTGTTGCCAACGACAACAACTACCACAAAGTGTGCAGACTTCAGTCTGCGAGTACATCCTGTCCTTAAGGGGCGTTGGGCCAACAGAGTGTTAACTCCCACTTACCTCGACTGTACAAAAGTGCCAGAAAATCCTGTACACAGAGAGTTGCAACGCTCCTTTCCGTTCTGTTTGGTACAAAGCATTCCATCGACATTAGCTCAGGAAGAAAAAGCGTTCCGACCAATGTTGGCCTCAGACAGGATGTACAGGAGCGTATGTATAGTGTGTTTTACTATGGTCCTACTCTTTAGGTATATCCACTGTCCCAATTCTGTTCAGATTTAATTATTTTGCATACCGCATTCCATCCTCATTTGTTTAATCCCCCGTCCTTCACAACCCTTGCCATCTCCTTTCTTCCGTCTTCGCCCTTCGTCCTCTCTTTCAGTAATTGTTAGCATGTGTATTTGTCTTTTCAGCAGTCGAAAAAAAAAAAGAGCCATGACTTCTCTTGTTTGTTTTTGGGATCTTGCTTTGTTAAGTGAGCGACACAGGGGGTTCAAGTCTCCTCTTTTCCTCCGCCACCCCTCCACCACACATTGCAAAACACCCGGGGGGGGGGGGGGGGGGGGGGGGGGGGGGGGTGGGGGGGGGGGGGGGGGGGGGGGGGGGGGGGGGGGGGGGGGGTGGGGGGGGGGTGGGGGGGGGGGGGGGGGGGGGGCTGAACCAGACCAATGGGAAATTCGGAGTGATATCGCACTACACCACATCACCAGATCGGCAGCAAGTCTGCATCTCTTGTCAGATAGCCCAGTGTGGACCTCCAGGTCTAGCCGGAATCGTATACTGATACAGTTTTTGTCTTTTAAAAGGTGAAGAAGCTCCATGTTGCATTCCTTGCTCTGTGCCATCACAGCGCAACATTTTTTTTTTTTTTTTTTTTTTTTGGCGTTTGGGACTTGCATGACTGATACATAAAACATTTTGTTTTCAGCAGACTCCATAAAACTTTGTTCAGGGAAGTCCCACCTGATGCGAGCTTTGAAATGCTGAAAGAGATTAACAATTTGTCATCTGATCTAAGATTGTACAGAAGGAAGACAGATTTTCAAACAAACTTTCCGGTGTGTTTTTCAGAAGGTGTATTTTAAACGATCGTGTAAATGATTCGTTTTCGATGACTTGTGAGGAGACTTCAAGGCAGTAACAGCCCTGATATGACCTTTGCAGTCCGCTGGACTATAAGCTACATTACCTTACCATTACCTTATTCATGAAAGCTGTTACGTGCTTTGTGTGAGGTAAGTAACTTCAAACTCTTCTGCAGTACGATGATCGTCATTAGCATTGGTGGTTCTGGTACCACGAACGCATTGGCATCCGCCAGTGGGCGCCCCCTATGCTAGCAGCAGCATCGTATCCTTCGCGAGCGCCCCACATAGAGCATTTTGCGTTTAAATTTCGGGCACTTTTGTCGATTAATCACAAATAGTTATGCTGTAATTAATGCACTGAGTTTTAAATTTACCCAAGGAAAGGCAACTTAAAAAAAAATAGAAAGAATGCATTTCTGTAACATAACACAGTAATGCACCATCTCTCAATGAGAGAGACGAGAGAGAGAGAGAGAGAGGGGAAGAGAGGGAGAGAGAGAGACCGCAGAGAGAGAGGAGAGAGAGAGAGAGAGAGAGAGAGAGAGAGAGAGAGAGAGCGTGCTGTTCGCATGCCGCTATGTACGGTAAACAGCATCTTCCCAATCGTGGAATTTCACTGAAGGCGCGCTAGCAGAAACTGGCTCAGTGACGGACAACGCGTGCCATGCGCACGGCTGTGGGACGAATGAGTAGGCTACATCCGCAAGGGAGTGTGCTGTTAGCTGTTAGCTTACGCTCGGCTTTTAGCGAAAGGGGGTCCACATACGCCAAAGGTATGCGGCTTGAAAATAAGTCACTGCTCGGTTGTTAAGTGTCTGTTCTGTATTCATTACATTTATCTTTTTTCATAGTTATTTAGAACAGTGGATTTATTGTTTACAAATGTTCTCTCCTCCTGAGCATGGCTGGCACCAAACAGCACAAGAAACGTATATTGTCAGTGTGTGTGTGTGTGTGTGTGTGTGTGTGTGTGTGTGTGTGTTCTGATGCCCACAGGGTTGATTGTGGATCATGGTGGGACATACGAACACAGTTTTATATTTTCCTCGGTGAGTTCAATCCTTTTCACTACACACAATGTGTGGACTCTCTGTCTCTGTCTCTGTCTCTGTCTCTCTGTCTCTGTCTGTCTCTGTCTCTCTCTCTCTCTCCTCTCTCTCTCTCTCTCTCTCTCTCCTCTCTCTCTCTCTCTGGTTAACCGTGTTTAGGACTGAGCAGGTGGGAAAGGTAGAGTAGGAAAGGATGGTCTGTTGGAAGTCTCCAAACCAGATTACTTCGTTCTCGAGCGAGCTAGCTTATGTTATAAATAAATACAAATCGTCAAAGCATCATAGAGTCTCTCTCTCTCTCTCTCTCTCTCTCTCTCTCTCTCTCTCTCTCTCTCTTAAGATCATGGAAGGGTGGAGGGAAGATGGTGAGAGATGGGAGGTGTGACTGGGGGGAGCCCCACCAGGGTGTTTTTTTTTTTTTTTTTTTTTTTTT
>JADBJO010035726.1:0-11913 GCA_016801955.1 Conus betulinus | reverse complement strand
CGCACGCACCCACGAGACAAATCTCAGCACTGTGCCACACAGACCCAGGCCACCTGGCAAGTCTCTGTCCGCCGGCAACTGATGAACAACACCCACGAAAAGAAAACACACACCACACACACACACAACACACACACACACACACACACACACACACACACACACACACACACACACACACTTAAGAACGCGGTATGAACTGAAATTATATTCAAAAGCTTAGAAGAATCACAACACACAAAATCACTCACACAGTTAATATATATCCAGTTATGGTATGTGGAAGAATAATAAATGCATTTATTACAAGAGAAAACTTCACTACAAAAACAAAAAAACATGCAGTACTCAGTCTGCAGCTGATAAACACGTCCTTGTGGTGTACGTACGAAGCCAGGCTTATCAAAGCGGTGAAGGTCACGCACAGGTTCAACGCTGGGGCACCAGGAAACTAAACGGACCGATTTTCCGATTTTCATCTAGGCCCGACTGCTGTGACATATTACTTAGTACCAGTTGATCAGCTTTCAAAAAATACCTCAAATTTGAATGGAGGGGAAACCAATTGGACTTTCATGTTGTCCAAGGTTCTTCACAAAATTGTTAAAACCTGTTTTGTGCCCATCTTAGGCTTTCTATCAACATCATTTATTAATGACAGATATTTACAGGGAGCCTGTAAAGAAGAAATGCCAGGAAAACATTGAACAGATATTAAATGTGTTCATATCCTTCGGATTTACTGTTCATTTTGAAAGGTCTGTTTAGTACCTGCACAAAAATTAAAAATTCTTGGGGTTTTATTTGGATTCAAAGGACATGAAGGTCACTTTGCCAGAAGAAAGAATAGAAAAGATAAAATCAGCTTGTCAGGGTTTAAGAAGAAAAGTCAGATTCACAATTAGGGAACTAGCCCAAGTCATGTCAGGTGGTAGCAGCCTTTCCTGCAGTACAATGGGGGCCATTGTATTACAGATGTTTCGAGTATGAAAATGTATGGCACTCAAGCAAAACAATGGATGTTTTCAGGCTGTCATATCAGTTTCATAAGAAGGCCAAAAGGAATTGGATTAGTGAATTGACAATGTGCAAGCAGCAACCTTTGAACTAAATAGGAAAGAGTCCACTGTGGAACTGAAAACAGATGCCTCAACCTCAGGTGGTTGGGGAGCAGTGTGTGGTTCACATATAACAGGTGGAAGAGGGACTGAGGCAGAAAAACAATTTCACATAAATGTGTTAGAATTGCTAGCTGTAGAATATGCTTTAAAGAGTTTTTCAGGCCCAAAGTCTGTGACCAGCATGTAAAAAGTATCAACTGACAACTCATGTGGAGTCAGTTATTTGAAGATAATGGGGGGCTCCCGGCCTCAAGAATGTTATATAGTGGCCAAAAGGATCAGGATCTGGTGTAAGGATAGAGGCATTTGGCTGACTGTGGCACACATTCCTGGAAAAGTGAATGTAGAGGCAGATGTTTTGTCACTGAAATTTAATGACAACACAGAATGGCAGTTGAATCAAGTCATATTCCATCAAATACCAAGACTCTGGGGACACCTGACATTGATTTGTTTGCATCTCGTTTGGATTACCAAATCAAACCATTTGTACCCTGGCATCCACATCCAGAGGCTCTAGCAATTGATGCTTTTACATTCTGTTGGAACAAATGGAAAATATATGCTTTTCCCCCTTTAAGTGTTGTCCAAAGAGTTTTGAAGAAAATGGAAAAGGAACAAGTGGACGGGATTCTCATCATACCTCACTGGCCGACTGCATGCTGGTATCCACAGATGCTGCGTCTTCTAGCAGACAACCCAGTACTCCTGCCAAAAGGGAAGAAAGTGTTGCAACTAGCTCACAGCGATACTCCACATGCTCTACACAAGAATATCCAGCTTTTGGCAGTGAAATTATCTGGCAGTCCCTCCAGGCACAAGGATTTCATGGAGAGACTTGTGCAATCCTGTGTGACTCCTGGAGGAAGTCAACACGACAGCAGTATGAATCATACCTCTGCAGGTGGAAAATTTTCTGTGCTTCACAACAGGAAGATCCATTTTTAACCTATGTCCATGTTGTGTTAAAATTTCTAATAGAGTTGTATAGATCAGGTTTAGGGTGTAGTGCCATAAATACTGCTAGAAGAGCAATTGCATCAGTTGTACAAACTACAGGAGGTAGGTCTATGGGAGCTAAACCTTTAGTGGTTAGGTTTATGAAAGGTGTTTTTAAAAGGAGAAAACCAATGCCAAAATACAAAGAAACATGGGATGTAGAGGTCTTGTTAAAAACTATTTTAGGCAGCAAAAACCAAACACAGAATTGACTCTGAAAGATCTCACATAAAATTGTGTGCTTTGTTGTTGTTATAATCTGCTCAGAGAATCCAGACTATACGTTTGATCAAAATTCAGTGGATCAAATTCATAAAAGAAACCTGCATAAGTCAGATAATAGAGAAGATAAAGCAAACAAGACCAGGACACACACAGCATGTGTTAGATTTTTTTTTTCTGTCTCAAACTCTGCACCACCTCAGAGGCAGTGCACCCACGCCGCTCATTCCGACACCCTGTCCACAGCCACAGCCCAGTCGGCCCCCGCCACAGCCCCGGCACCAGCAATCCACAGGGAGCAGTCAATGTCAAGTCGTCAAGAAGCAACCCACCGGAGGAGACACTGCACTATCGCCAAGTCACTTCAGTGGTGTTCAGTGGCACCTGTTCTGATCTAACATACGCAGGACACCACCTACTAAGCCCCCTACTGACGACAATAATTGCATATTCGTGGAGCCGGCGTGAGTGAGCTCTCCCTCCGGAGGGTGCCACCACGTCCGTCCGACAGCCCCCATGGACTCGCCGATGCCGGCGACCCGGATGGAAACCAAACCAAGGCCACAGACGTGGAGAGGACATCGAAATTGAGGTCACCATGAGAGCAGGGCATGAAGGGCCACAGAATTTGAGACTTTTTTATGCTGATCGATGAGAATGAGGATGATTAAGATGATGCTACGGATTTCCATTTCAGTCTGAGACTACATGACAGGGCTGTACTCTACGCTTCCTTTCATAATATATCCCAGCATCAACCAGGCCCGAGAGATACAGGCACCTGCAGTGTTGGTCAGGAAATTTGAGCAACACTCTCAGAAACGCATCCATTAAGTGGATGAAACTCGACTGTGTGGTCCCAGTCTTCCCAACTGAGTCCGCAGCAAACTCAACTCTGGGTAGAAGCTGGTCGGGGGGCAGAAAAACCCACATGACTTCTGATGGGATTCGAACCCACGACCTCCAAGCCGGGAGTCCGCGACGCTAACCTCTTCGCCACAGCGGCTGGTCATGTGTTAGAATTTTCTCCATTCCAGAAGAAAAAAAAAAACAGTTGTGTGTAATTGAATGTTTAAAGGAATATTTACAAAGGTCAATACAAATTAGGGAAAGCCAAAGTAGCACCACTTTTTCAATCCTGAGATAGAACTAATCCTTCAAATTATAGACCTATTTCACATTTATCTCTTATCTCCAAACCACTAGAAAAGCATATTAATAATACCTCGTGTCCCATATTTTAAAACACGACCTGCTCCATCCAACAAGACTGGACTTAGAGCCAACTACTCACAAAAAAAAAACTTCTGAAAAAATGGATAAAATTTTTAATGAAGTGCTTTCTTTCGGAAAATCAATCATTTTGTTTTTTACTAATCGTCAACAATTTGTTTTTTATAGGCAACAAGCTGTCTGCTTTTGCAACACCACAAAACTTGGTGTACAACAAGGCTCAGGTTCTTGTCCTTTTCTCTTTTTTTTTTATTCTATGTTAATGACCTTCCCCTACATATCAAAGGCTTTTGTGAACTCTTTGCAGATGATACATCTATCCACTCTAACCATTCTGACCTAAATGATTTATCCATGAAATTGCAAGAGAATGTTGATCAGTTGGTTAGCTGGTATTAACTCAATCACATGTCCCTTTATGAACAGAAAAAAAAGTATATGGTCATAACTTTACGTCAAGAAAGACAAAATCTGTCTTCTGGTCCACCTTCTCGGCGACAAGCAGTTCGATGAAGTCAACCTCACACAGTTTCGGGAGTCACCTTGGACAATAATATCTCTTAGTCACCTCATATTATGGGATTAAGTAAACGTGTATCTCAAAAAGCATTTTAGCTTAAAAAAAATTCTAGATGTAAACGCGCGTAAACACATTTACCACGCAAATATCCAATCATCTATCGAATATGCCTGAACTCATTATGATTCTTGTTGTGTTAATACACTAAACTCTTTATATAGAATCCACAAGCGTGCTCTGATAGCTATACTTATGAAATCGTCGTCATTAACACCATAACACTATACCAAACTAAATATTTATATCTTTAACTTACAAAGTCCAGTGCAAGAAAGCAATAATGATGTATAGAATTATGAACAGTTTTGCACCTTCAACATTGATTGCAAAATTTCCATTAAATCAGTCAAGATACACCAATAATATACTAATCCCAAAACCCAGAATTGACCTGTTCAAGACTAGCCTTGTCTATTCAAGTGGAACTCTGTTGAACTCTTTACCAATGAATATTAAACAAAACGTATCGCTGATTCTTTTTAGGTAGCATAGAAAATTAGTTATTTCAAGCAACAAAACACAATACGTCAACAGCAACTATATAAGCATTTTATCTTTATCAAGCAACATTAGTTTTATTATCTTGCATTTTCTATGTTTGTTTGTGGATGCATGTATCTATATGTATACACATGCGACTAATAGTCCCCCCACCACCACCACCTTGCCCTACCTGCACCCCCCCCCCCCCCCCAACCCCATTCTTTCTGTTTTAAGTTAATGTCCATTATGTAATATGTTGTGTGATTGCTGTATGCTGCCCTTCCCTTCATCCTCACACTCCCCCATGCACCCCCCACCCCTCCGTCCGATTCGTTCCCCGGCTTTTCCCCGTTTGCCCTATGTCCTCATTTTTTCCCTACTGCGTTCGTTTGACGGTGGTGTTGACAGCAGTTAATTTGTATTCAATTTTGTATTATCAAGTTATTTCTTTTTTTTCTAATTTGTTTCTTGTTCTATACGTATCTGCCTTGATTTGCAATGAATTACTTCTTTGCTTTTGCCCCAGGGCTGGGTGGGAAAAAAAACCCCCATTAATATTGCTTATTTCATTACCCTGGTTAATTTAATTAATATTTCGTTTCGTTTCGTTTCGTTCCTCCTCCTCCTCGTCCTCCTCTTCTTCTCTTCTTCTTCTTCTTCTTCTTCTTCTTCTTCTTCTTCTTTCTATTGTTATTGCAATTATTATTATTATTATTATTATTATTATTATTATACTATTATATTATGTTGATGATGATGATGATGGTGATGATGATGATGATGATGATGTTACTATAGTTCGTTTCATTATCAATTTAAACTGTCTTCTTTCCTTCAGCCTCTACCCCTTCCAGTTCTATTTCCATAGTTTTAGTTATTCATCTAAGACTGAATTATGCCCACAGATCAAAGACAGATAACTGTCTGTTAGTCTATTGTTTTCATTGTATGAAAAAAAAAAACTCAAAAGGTCGAAACGTGTTGTGTTTTGTTGTTGTTGTTGTTGTTGTTGTTGTTGTTTTTTTCTCCTTTTGGTGGCCCACTGATTCTGTTTCTGCCCATGTTTGAGTTTCCGCCTGCAGTCATCCCACTTGAAAGCATTACATCAGCCAGTCATTGTCTTACATTGTGGTGTGTGATTGTTTACATATTTAAAGTTTTGGGTGAATTTTTTTTATCAGTTTCTTTGTTTTAGGGTTTGTTATGTCTGTATTGTGGTTATCTTTCACCTAGAGTCAGGTGAAAACTAAATGTGTATTTCATTGATTGAAGTTTTTGTCATTTTTTTTGTTATAGTGCCATTGATTTGTTTATGGGTTTGCCAGATGTCACTCCAGACATTAGAAACAATTACAAAATAGACTAAATAAAAAATAACATCTACTGATGGTCTACAAATTTATCAGCACACACATGGCTTTGAGGACTCTTGTGATGGAAGGTCTGCCTGCACTACACCTGACCAAAGCCATCAGTGTCGCCTGACTGTCTCCTTGCATCACAATGCTTTGGCAATTAAGGTGGTTTATCCTCTTTGTCTGTGTCGACATATCCTCAAATCAAGGAAGCTGTAACGCTGAAGACCTTACTATAACTCCTGGTCAAGTGAGGATCATTGATATTTGTCCAGGTGTGGAGTATCTCCTGAGTCAAAACAGCACGAATATCATATTCCTACAGGCCAATGCATCTGGCTGTGGAGAATCCTCATTACCATCGGCTGTTCACCCAGGTGTCATATACGGGATGTGCGGCCATGTCACTCCTTTCTGTATACTTCATTTGCAAGTACCCCAGGGTAGATATGTCCGTACTCGTATACAACGCCTATCACATGACTGTAATTCCAGGCACTGGAAAACTGAAGTATATCTAAGAAGCGAGGGTAAAAAGTTTCTTTTAGAATGCTATTTTCACGACATGGATGACAGTTTTATCGACTCACCTTCAAACAAAATGTGGACAGTACACATTGGGAAACCTCTAATTGCAGTTACTATTGAGTCAATAGAACGCCATGATTTTATCGTGAAAAAATTAACGGATGATTTCACATGCTTGATCATTCCATATGTGATAGGGTATGAAAGAATACACCTGCTTATACTGAAGATTTGAAAATAGATATGGGCGTACATCATAAGCTTTCAACAGACACCTTTTACCTTGTTTATGTGTCCTTGCATAAAACTGAACTACTTAGACCCAAACACAGCTCTCCTAAAGACTGAAGGAGTATGCCGTCTATATCGTCTATCACCTACCATTATCAACACTTCAAAGCTTCAAATGAGTTTCCCTGTAACATGAATGATAATGCTGGTATGATACTGTTGCTGTCTGTAATTCCTATGCATAAAGGGCCTGTGAAGCTGCCTAATGGTCTACTCAAACTGTTCTGTACCATGGTATTCTGATTTCCAACTCACCTGCACTGTAACCAGCGCCCTGAATGTCATGACGGACGGGATGAAACAGGGGACTGTCCCTTCAGTAGTGAAGATTGCAAGGGGCTGGTGGCATCACGAAACAAGTGTTTCAAATTGATCGTTGTCGATAGATACATTCCCATTGCATTTTCTTACATTGAGTGCCATGAAGTGGGTGAAAAAAAACTAGCAGATGTGAAAACCAAGAAGGAAAAGTTAGATTTCCGACGCGCACTGTCAAACTATATTAGATTTAAAAGTAGCCATTGGTCTGAGGCTGGGTTGGCATTCTGCCCCTTTTTCATATAGCAAATTCCGTACATGGTTTGACACCACCTTGATCTATAACATGAATCACTTCCATTTCCCTGGTCATATTTTGTCAAGGCATTCTCATCATCAGTATGTTCCTTCAAGGAGTTTCCATGTTTCCTTTGCCACAGAATTTGGGGTTTATTTGCAGTTGCTGAATCCTGTTGATGTTATTGGGATAATGTGCGAACTGGAATTAAAGTCAAGTGGTGTCTTTCATTCACCCATAGTGTTGGTTCATGCATGCTCCTCTCAATGTATCTGTATGCACACACGACAGCATTTGTCTATTACCCCTGCATATTTTGCTACACACACGATTTCTGTTGTGCGATGCCAAGAGCGACTGTATGAAAGAGATGAAGTTAAAAACCTATATACATCGTTCAACGTTAGCTGCGTGCAGCCTGACTACATGTCGTTTCATGGCAGACCATTCATCTACACTCCATTTAGATGTGATGACGACATGACACAGTACATCACACTTTACTGTGTGACTTCAGACAGGATTGTCCAGATGGAAGCGATGAGTCATTCTGTGAATTTTCATGTGCTGGTTTTCTGTGCTTGAATGGTCAGTGTGTGTCACTCAGTCAATACTGCAATCAATACACAGATTGTGTGGACGATTCTGATGAAGATGGATGTTCTGATGATGCCAGCTACCATGCTCCGGTCAAAGAGGAAGACATTACACTACAGTTTTACGTAGATCTAGATGGAACAGGTTACTTCACTCAACAGCTGATGAAAACACTGAGGAGTTGTGTCCTCATGCTCATTACCAATGTTCCTCTGAGTGGCTGTACTGTCTGCCTATCTACACTAGATGTAATAGATTCCTTGATTGTGTTTATGGAGAGGATGAGTATGGGTGTGTGAGACATACAGGTGCCCTGGTTTCTACCAATGTCGGGCTTCCAGCATCTGTGTCCATGGAAATCATCTGTGTGATGGATGGGGTCAGTGCCCACAGCGTGATGATGAACTGATGTGTGACACGAGCTGCCCAGGAGGATGTCAGTGTCAAGGTCATGTTTTCCTATGTTCACAGCCGTTCCTTTCTGGCCACTTTCCTCTGTTGAGATACGTTAATGCAACAGGCTCAATTATGTCTCTAACTGATTTTAAGACAAATATTAATCTTATTGCTTTGATTTTATCTCAATGTTTGATTAACAATATTTCACACGTTACACTTTTTAATCTGAAGTATCTCGATCTTGCTCAGAACAATGTTAAAATCCTCGACATGGCTGTTTTCCTTCAGCTACCTAAATTGAGATTTCTTGCCATAGAAAACAATCCTCTCAGCAACATACAGGCAAAACCACAAAGCTAATTGTTTATTCACTGAGCTGGATGGACGTGTCAAAAACTCACGTCAATATTCTTGACAATGATATATCCATCTACTTTCCTCGGATGGAAGGGCTCAATACCTCATATTGTGGTGTTGAAGCAGTTGATCAGACACGCTTGACACATATGCCAGAAATCCGAGAACTGATTTAAGGGGGAATATCCTTGGCAATTTTCCACTGGATCTGTTCTTAAGATCAGATAAATTACAACGTATCTATTCATCGAACTACAGAATTTGCTGCAAGAATGTACTTCCTAAACACTTGGATGAAGGAAACTGCTTTGCCCCTATCATTGCACTTCCATCGTGCACATCACTTCTGCCAAATGAACTGTACAGAGTCTTCTTTCAGCTGATTGCTGTGTCCGCTGTGGCAGGATGTGTGGCCTGCTTTCTAGTTTATTCCACAGTGAAGAACATGACTGGAAGCAGTTTATGATGGTCATTACCCATTGCAGTTTGCTGATATCTGTATGGGATGCCAGGTCATCGTTATTGTGCTAGCAGACCTCATATTTCGTGGGAAATACATGCAGATGGAGAAAGCATGGACTGACAGCGTAATGTGCAGACTGGCTGGCTTTCTTTTCCTTTTGTCTAGCTCAGTGTCACCAATGATTATCTGGCTCACTACTTTGTATCACGTTATTGTCTATTGTTTCTTTAATGATCTGTGCAGGTTCAACCAATGTTTAACTCCCGTAGTTTGTACAGTAATGTGGATCGTTGGCGTGCTGTTGGCATCAGTTCCATTTCTCCCTGGACTGTCACACTGGGGCCTTCAGGGCCAGTCAGGTCTGTGTCGTCTGGCTTCAGTTGATCACTATCATTCACGGCAAAGATTCACATGGTTTACAGTTATTGTGGCAATCAATTTTGTTATGTCTTTGATGATAGGAACTGGTCAATGTGTCATCTTCTGGCGAACACCAAAATACAGGGTAACACTCAACCCCACACACCAACTAGTGTATTCCTCTGTCCATGCTACAAGAAAGGTGGCTGCCATAGATGCTTTCTGTTGGTTCGTATTCGGAGTGACGGTGATGATAAGTTCTTGTGGTGATGCTGATTTTGTTAAGATTCGTGATGCCATGGTATATTCATGTTACCCTTAAACTCTGCTCTCAACCCATTACTGTACATGTGGACCGTGCACACACAAAGGCAACGTCAAAAGCAAGAAAAAAAATTGCTACAAGCGCTAAAATCACGTGCTAGAGTAGGTAAACACTCAGCTGTTAAGTCAATGAACACAAAGATACATGAGTAACACTTAGAGACATGTAAAAATGTGTATCCTTGTATATATGAATCTAGTGTGTGTGTGTGTGTGTGTGTGTGTGTGTGTGTGTGTGTGTGTGTGTGTTTCACACATGTATAGGTATTTACGTTTTCGGTAAGTTAGTTCAAATGTATGATAACACTGCTAAATTACACCAAGAACGGTAAACTGTTCTGTTTCTCAGCTAATGTCTTCTCTTATCTGTTGGCAGAAATCAGAATGAAGAACCTTTAGCTGGAATACTTTATTTTACACATCTTTTCTTGTCCAGGAGTGTTGGGGGGGGGGGGGGGGGGGAGAAACGTCCACGACTTTGATCTAAGTGACTGCGGCCTTTTGTGTTGTTTGCAATCGTTTTAAGACTGAGTTTGAAAATAAGGTGTGTCTGTTCTTCACCCTGTCTGTCAGAGACCCAAAGTAAACAAGTTGATGGGTTTTTCTTCCAGCCGAAGAATACTTGCTTTCTTTGGTGGGAAGTTTCGTTCTAAACGATTTTTTTTTACTTCTTATGCAACATTCATCTTGGTCTTGTCTAAGATGAACCAGATTGCAAATTGAAAGAAGTTGAATTAGAAATAAAAAAATGGTTTAAACTATCTCATTATGTTTTATCTCTGTCTCTTTATCTATAAGAAATATAAAAGTATCACACACACACACACACACACACACACACACACACACACACACACATGCACCAGCAGCAGCAACAGTGAAGAATCCGAAATGTCGTAAGTCTGCAGGCGTTGACATCATCCCTGCAGAACTCTTTAAACAGGATGGAGAGGCACTGATTAATCCACTACCCACCATCAGCAACAACATGTGGACACTAACTCATGCACACGCCATGGACTCAGGTATTCATGGTCACCGTTCCCATGAGAGAAACCCCCCAACACTAAAACAGTCACAGGATTCATCAACTGTGCTGGCAAGCTGATTCTCAGACTGCATTCTAAAGTATATACTGTTATCACTGACTGAAGAACAAGCTGGAATCTGCAAAAGAAAAAAAAATCCAACAGATCTAGCACCTGCATAATGATACTGCAAAGGCCAAAAATACAGTTAAACAGATTTTACCCCTGCGCAATGTTTGCAAGATAAAAAGCGCCTCTAGCATTACAAGGATTTCTTTCAAAGTCTTTGTAACTTCAGGGACGTTTTTTAATTGTCAGACAGGCAGCATTATGGGCCATAGTGAAGAAATTAAACTCCAGACAAAAGTTAATGAACACTACCCAGCAACTATCCTACAAATCACCAATGTGGTGTTCACACAGGATGGTATTGGAATGTGGTTCTAAACATCAGTTATAGTATGTCAAGGCTGTCTTCTGTCTCCCACACTCTCCCAAACATTCGTGGTACTCATCAAAAGACTGTGGTGCATGTTGCCACAGTTGGCATTCAAGAAACTCCACTTTGTCAATGACATCTGCTGCCTGGCATGGCATGTTGTGAGCAAGATTTGCAGAGCATGTTAAAAGACTGGATGATGCGTTAAAAAGATTAAGAATTGAAATCAGCGCTGAGAAACCGAATTGATGGCCACCACAATGCAACTATGATAACTGGTGTTACTGATGATGGACAAACGTTATGAATTTTTCAACAGTTTGCTTACCATCGGCTGACTGATGACATGCGCAATGACTTTGATTAAAGTGAGGAAGAGTTGCGCGCGTCGTCGACCTCACTCTCTCGATCGAGACCACCTGTATCCAATGGTAAGCAAGGTCGAGATGGCTGGAGATGGAGACGTGATGCAGTGAATGACCTAGATGCTCTACATGCCTCATCTAGCTCTGTGCACTCCACAGTGCATTGATGTAAGCGCTTTTCTCCCCGCTGAACCATAAATGTTTATTCCGCAG
>JADBJO010035725.1:0-11914 GCA_016801955.1 Conus betulinus | reverse complement strand
TTTTGCTTGGCAGTTGTAGCTTGTTACCTCTACCCCAGGCTAGGGAGATACTGGCAATGTAGCGCACTTGTTATATTACGCGTAAGTGGGATACTGCAGGTAGATGTACTGTCACACCCAGTGGCGGGGTACGGCGTATAGCTGCAGCTGTACCGTACCTTGTAGATTCTACTTGACGCATAGATACAGCGCACTGTACACCAGTAGCTGGGGTTACTCCATTTAGCTATAGTGTACCCCGTCGTTGGGACACGGCTAGCTGTACAGCTGTTATCTGCACCAAGTCAAGTAGTGGGAAATGCTGTGGTACGAATCCTTTTAACAGTAGGGGCGATAGTGGCCGTGTTGCTGTATCTGTTGATGGACCCCATAGTATGGGGGCAATGGCTAGTGTGCCGGATCTGACGTTCCCAAGTAGCGGGGCTTGCGACATTTTGCTGATATTACTGTACCCAAGTAGGGGGAAGCTGGCAGTGTTTGGCTTGTATCGTACTGTACCCAAGTAGGGGTAAAGCTGGCAGTGTTGGCGGTATCTGTACTGTTACCCAAGTATGGGGAAACTGGTCGCATTGTTGCTGTAATCTGTAACTGTACCGCCATTAGGGGCAAAACTGAGCCAGTGTTGATGTGATCGGTACTGTACACTTGTAGGGGGATGGCTGAATACCGGGCCAGTATTGTGTATCTGTACTGGTACACCATAAGTAGGGAAACTGGAGTGTTGCTGTATCTGTACTGTAACCCAAGTAGGGGAAACTGGCAGTGTTGCTGTCTCTGTACTGTACCCAAATAGGGGGATGCTGGAGTGTTGCTGCACAGTATTACAGCAGGGGTACACAGGCAGTGGGGCTCTACTCTACCCTAGTAGGGATAATGGCAGTATAGTATCCTGCAGTGGAGATGTATTGTGCTCTCAAGTAGGGGAAGGGATCTCGGCAGTGTTCAGCTCTCTCTAACTCTACCCCTAGTAAGGGATAGAGGCATGTGTCAGCAGTATTGTACTCCAGTGGGGAAGATACTGGCTGGTAGCTGTACTGTACCCCCAGTATGGGATACCGGCAGTGTAGCTGTACTGTACCCCAGTAGGGGGATACTGGCAGTGTAGTTTACTGTTCCAAGTAGGGGGATACTGGCAGTGTAGCTGTTCGCTACAGTAGTAAGGGATCGTGGCAGTTTAGCCGTATGTACTCCAGTAGGGGGATACGGCAGTGTAGCGGATTAGTGCTCAAGTACGGGCATGTCTGACAGTGTAGCGGTACGGTACTCCAGTAGGGGGCGATACTGCGCACCCCCCAGTATCTGTACTGTACCCCATTAGGGGGGTATTGGCAGTTAGTTTCAGTTTCAGCTTCATCTCTAGGAGGGCTTTCCTGCGTGCGGACTAGTCCATATACGCTACAAACATATCCGCCATTTCGACACACCATAACTAACAGATATTTTCAGCTGATGGATCTATGAAGAGACAATTAAAGAAGAGTGTCTCGTGGGACGGATACGGCGTCAGCGGATGTCTGACATACACGCATTAGCCAAACGCGCTGGTCAGACCTTGAGTGCCTACCTAGGACCTACCAGTGTGTGTGGGTGGTGTGTTCGTGTGATGTTGTGTTTGTGGCGTGTGTGTGTGTGTGGGTTGTGTGTGTGGTGTTCGGTGTGTGTGTGCTGTGGTCTGTGCGGGCGTGGGTATGCGTTGTGGTGGCGCGCAGGAGCAAGTGTAATGTGTGTACAAGTTTGGTCTGTGATGGGTGTGTGCTGGGCATGGGCGATGCTATGGGTGTGCGCGGGGTGGCGTCTCGTTGGGGATGTTGTGTTTGCGACGTTGCGCGTAGCGCGTGTTTGTGTGGGTTGCTGGGTGTGTTGTCTGTGGGTGTGGTGGATGTACATGTGCAGGTATGATGTGAGTGCATGAGGCACCGTCATGTTGGTCTGTTGCGTAGTGTGCGTGAGGTGGTGTTTGCGTGCTGTGCGTGCCGCCTGGACCGCGGAGGTGTGGCTTTGCGTGCGTGCGCGTGTTTTGGTGCGTTGTGTGTGGTGTGTGCGTGGTGTGTTGGGGATACAGGTTGTGTAGTGTGTTGTGTCGTGTGGGTGTGATGTGTGCATTTGTGCACTTATGGGTGCATCCGTGTGTGTGTGTGCATGGGCCCATGTGTGCGTGTGGTGTGCGCATGTGGTGTGTGTGTGTTTGTGTTGTGTGTGTGTGTCTGGGTGTGTGTGTGTGGTGGAGTGGTTTGTGTGCTGTGCGTGCGTGCACAGCAACATGCCATGGTGTGTATATTGTGCGGTGGTGTTATGATGCGAGCGAACGTACATGCAGATTTCTGTGGTGGGTTGTGGGTGTGTCTGTGGTGTGTATGTGGGCGAGAGCACTATGTGCGTGGCTGGTGTGCATATGTGTGTGTGTGTGTGTGTGTGTGTTGTTGTGTGTGGTGTGGTGTGTGTGTGTGTGCTGTGTGGCGTGTGTGATCAATTTGGTGCGCTATGTGTGTGTGTGTGTGGTGTGTGCGGCGTGCGGATGTGTACATGCACACATGTGTTTTATGTGTGTGGGTTAGATCGAGCGAACGTACATGCATATCTGTGTATATGGGTGTCTTTGTGGTGTGTGTAAGTGTGGTTGTGTGTGGGTGTGTGTGTGTGTGTGTGTGGTGTGTGTGTGTGTATGGTGTGTGTGTGACGTGCGTGCACGATGAATGTGCTCAGTTTAAACATGCACCTGACTTGATGAACGAGACACAAAAAGACATTAAATCAGCTATAAGTTGCACAGGCACATTCGCGCGCACACATACATACAACGTAAACAATAAGAACAATAACTTCAACCCCAAACCCATCATCGCACGCACACAACAACACACACACGGTGTGACACACATCAACACCCACACACACACACACACTCGAAGACACACACGACACAGCACACACACACACACACACCACACACACACACACACACACACACATACAAACACACAACGCGCGTGCGACGCATGCACCACACACACACACAGCAACACACACACACACACACACCACCACACATACACACACACACAAACACACACACACACACACCACACACTCTCACAATCTCTCTCCTCTCTCTCTCAGCATTTACCACTCACACACTACACACACACCTCACACACACACACACACACCACTACACACACACGACACAAACGCTTCCAACACATATGTCTGTGGACTCTAACTAACGAGCTGGCATTACCCCAGTGATGAACTCACACACAGCACACACACACACACACACACACACACCACCACACAACACAAACAGCACAAACACACAACACTACACACACGCACACACACACCACGGCACGCCACACACAACACACACACCACACACACATACGCACGCGCACGCATGCACGCACGCAAGCGTACGCACGCACCGCACGCACGCAACACACACAACACACACACACACAAACACACACACACACACTCTATCTCTCAAAGAGGTCTCTATCCTCACCCACACACACACATCACACTACACACACACACACACCCACAGCACACGCAACAAACACAACACCACAAGCACACACCACACACAGCACGCACACACAGACGCCACACCGACACACACACACACACACCAATACGCGCGCAGCGCATGCACGGCACTCGCTACGTACGCACGCACAACACGACGCAGCGCCCACCGCCGCGCACAGCACGTACACACACACACACACACACACACAAACACACATCTCTCTCTCTCTCGGGTCTCTCGTGCATCCTTCGCTCTCTCTCGTCATCACACACACACACACAAACACACACACACAAACACACACACATGCCACTCACTCACTCATTCGCTCCCACAACATCACTCACACACAAACGCTTGCAAACTTAAAATGACGTCATGGACACTAATTAGAATGCTTGCATCACCCCACCTGGTGAACACACACGATTACACACGTACTACAGGATACGCTGGGGACCCTGAGAGATTCAAAAGTCTGATCTCAAGTTGACATGTGTTTCATTTTTTGGTGTCTTCTCAATGTTGGCCTTGAAATTAATCCAATGTTTGTTTTGATTGGTGATTTTTCTGCTCTCTCTTAAGTCTGGATGGCGCGGGGCCACTTCCTCTCTTGATGTTCAGATCTGAAAGATGGTATATGGTAAGTGGCTTTGCTCGCTGTTTGCTTTAAGTGAATTCTTCAGATTTCTTATCACATCAGATCGGCCCAGAAGCAGTAATCCAGTTCTATTGTTGCCTTGCTAACCGCAGTGTGTCTGCTCTCTTGTTTTCCTTTAACTCCAGCATGTCAAGGGCAGACTAGTCATCCATATGAGTCCTGACCAAGTGGAAGGCTGTGCCATTAGATTCATTCCAAGCTGAACTTCCCATTCCACTTTCACTTTTCTGAAGAGGGTTCATGGTCAGTCAGTACCACGGTGTGTTGAGTTTGCAACTGGCGCTCTGGGATGTAAGACAGTGGAGTGCTTGTGTCACTGCTTCTATACCTCCAAGCTTGTTAGACTTTGAAGTTGTTAAACTGTGCGCTTCATTTGTCCCGGCGGGCTGAATAGTTCGGCCATTTTTGCTTCTCTGTGTATCCCCAGCCTGACTTTACCTTTGCTGACAGAACCGTCAGTGTATATCAAAATATCATCTTTTTGTGCAAAGGTCTTCTACCAGCATCTGAATTTCTGCGTTGGGTTTGCCTTCTGGCCATTCTCAACAATGTCTTCCAAAATTCTGAAGTGATGGCAATTGGTAGAGGGGCTCAAGTGGTCTAGATACTTCGCTTCCATTCCTTGGTTTCTTTTGACTTCTGCTAAATGGGCACACAAGCTGTATACTGTCTTCTGCCTGTTCCATCCATGAATTTCCATGTCCAAGCTAAGTGCCTTTTGTTTCCTTGACCGCTCTATGAAGTGGATTTTGGGGATTTTCATGGGCTCTGAAAATATGGCTTCACTTTTTCAGCTGTATCTTACCTGCATTGAAGGTAGGTCGAGCAGGCATCGCATATATTTGAACTGGTGTGTCCTTGGTGGTTCCCAGGATCAATCTCGCTGCTTCATTTTGAATTCTTTCTGAATTTGAGAAGGTTGCTGTTGGACAGTGTTGTAAGCCCTAATCCATAATTGGATATTGGCAGTGTGGCTATACTGTGCCCAGTAGGGGATACTGGCAGTACAGTTGTAATGTTCCCTGGTAGTGGGATACAGGCAGTGTAGCTGTTCTGTACCCTGAAAAGGGGTAGAGGCACTTGTGGCTGTAATGGGGCAGGGGTGGTTGGGTCTGTGGGGTGTGCTCGACAGCTGGAGAGTGGTGTTTTTTCGCCGGTGGGCTCTGCAGTCATGAAATACGGGCTGGTACACCCATGGGGATGCTACTTTAAGGCTGTTATGAGTGCATCCTGTAGTCGATTTACCTCTGTTCAGGAGCAGTTATGTCCCTTGATATCTTAATGGAGTGTCCTGCGCGTGCTGTACCCATCGTCAACACAGCGCAGGCCTCCAAGGGTGGTACAGGACTGCTCTAAAGGCAGGTGAGGACAGTGCTTCTCTGGGTCCTCCCCAGCACTTCGGGTGTTTCTTTTTCTTCTTTGCCTTAACTAGGCTGACCCTGGAGAAAGGTCCAGTGATGGTGAGGAAAGACCCACTGACCAAGGGAAAGTCCTGTTGACAGTGGGAAAAACTACAACTTTGAATTGTCTCTTGAGGGCACATAAGACCGTATGGCGAAAGCTTGGCTGTGTCTGGAGTGGCACTGTCTCTTCATCTGTCCGTGGGCAGGGGTGATTGGGTCTGTGTGGTGTGCTCGACAGCTGGAGGGTGGTGTTTTTTTCGCCGGTGGGCTCTGCAGTCATGAAATACGGGCTGGTACACCCATGGGGACGCTACTTTAAGGCTGTTATGAGTTGCATCCTGTAGTATGATTTACCTCTGTTCTGGAGCAGTTATGTCCCTTGATATCTTAATGGAGTGTCCTGCACGTGCGTGTACCGATCGTCAACACAGGCGCAGCCTCCAAGGGTGGTACAGGACTGCTCTAAAGGCAGGTGAGGACAGTGCTTCTCGGGTCCTCCCGATACTGTCCTGTACCCCTTTCAGGTGATGGCAGTGTAGCTGTACTGTACCCCTGTAGGTGATGCTGGCAGTGTATCTGTACTGTACCCCTGTAGGGGATGCTGGCAGTGTATATGTACTGTACCCCAGTTGGGGATGCTGGCAGTGCAGATGTACTGTACCCCAGTATGGGGATTCTGGCAGTGCAGCTGTAAAGTACCCAGTATGGGGATTCTGGCAGTGCAGCGTAAAGTACCCCAGTATGGGGATTCTGGGCAGTGCAGCTGTACTGCACTGCATGCCCTTGCAGGGGGATACTGGCAGTGTAGCTGTATTTTATCCGAGTAGGTGGATACTGCAGTGTAACTGTATTTTATCTGAGTAGGTGGATACTGCAATATAGCTGTACTGTTCCCGAGTAGGGAGAGATTGATTAATGATTGATTGATTGATTGATTGATTGATTGATTGATTGATCTTTAACACGCAAGGATGAAGATTTTAGGCCAAAAGCCTAGTCTTACTATCTGCCCTTGGTCATGCATACATTATTTGGGCTCGTATCTCATACTGACAATTAACATAGCAACATTGTAATGAGAGAGAGAGAGAGAGAGAGGAGTGAGGAGAGGAGAGGAGAGAACGGAGAGAGAGAGAGGAGAGAGAGAGGAGGAGAGAGACAGACAGAAGACAGGACAGACAGACAGAGAGAGACAGAGAGAGAGAAAGATGTGGGGGGGGGGGGGAGTGTTAAAAATAAGAGAGAGAAAACATAATCACTTTGAAAACAGGCAGTAGGATTCCCCTGCTTTCATCGGGTTGAGGTTTTGTTTTGTTCTCCACATATCGTTCTACAGGCTGATCTGCACAGTGAGTGTAAAGGTATTTCATTTAGCGCGTATCAATGTGTGTGGCCATGCAGGCACAGAGACAGTGAAACACTCACTCAAACATCGGCTAGCATCTCCCTTTCCCTTGTAATCTACCTCATTCACTACATTTCTATTTCCAGGGTTGCCACCTTATTCCAGCTCCATCAGACGTATGCTAACCGTCACTTATTCCCCTGCATACTACTTCATTTGTCGCCATCACTCATGAAGTGTGTATCTTTCCCATTACCATGCACCATCCCATTCTCCAGATCAAGCAGAAGGTTGTACAGAGCAATTGCCTCACCCCCCCCCCCCCCCCCCAACCCTGCCCCCACACCCCCCCCTTCCCCCCCCCCCCCCCCGCCCCCCCCCCCCCCCCCCCCCCCCGCCCGCACCCCCCCCCCCCCCCCCCCCCCCCCCCCCACCCCCCCCGCCCACCCCCCAGTCTTCTACGCATGTGAAACGTGGACAGTGTACCAATGGCATGCCAAGAAGCTGAATTCACTTACACACTACCTGCCTCACAAGATTGGCATGTCGCTATCCATTCTGCTCGGCAGGCCTACATGGCTTTGCAAATCAGAAACTATCCATAATTTACTGAGTTCAAAGAAACAAGACATCACAGTTTATTTACAAAATACGCTCAACCTGGTGATAAATGTTTATAGAGAAACAGAGCATCAATATGAATGTAGAAAGTGAAAACAAATATCTGCAATAGAGAATACCGCTTTCAAAAAAGCAAACGTATAACAACAAGGACAAACTACATGCACACTTGTAATTCAAACAAAGCATGTTAAAGAACAAGGATTTTGCAATAGATGTGTACTACAATGAAACAACAACAACAACAACAAACGACGACGACGACGACGACGACAGCGACAACACCACAAAAAGATCCTTAAAATAAGTGTCAATCAATCCCATACAGATATAGAGAGGTGCATGCGTGTATGTGTGTGCGCATGCGCGCGCAAGCTTGTGTATGTGTGTGTGTGTGTGTGTGTGTGTGTGTGTGTGTGTGTGTGTGTGTGGTGTGTGTGTGTGTGAATGTGGAACCTCTCTCTCTGTCTGCCTGTCTGTCTGTCCCTCCGTCCACTCTCTCTTCTGCATTTTAATCTGGGTAATATAAATATGATAACTGATCAACTGTTGCTGACAAAACCTATGTACCCCGTATCTACCACCACTCCCCCTCTCCACACACATCATGTAGATGAACATGTTCACCCATATAAAGGAGGCATTATCAACGACAAGGAATGTGAATGCTAGCCAGCCAGCCGGACAGCCAGCCAGCCAGCCAGCCAACCAGCCAGCCAGACAGGCAGAAAGAAACGGAGACATTAGATTCCACACCTGCATCCAGTTGGAGCGTTGCCAGGGAAAACAGGACCAGAAAGGTGAATAGCACCACTCCCATTTTCAACATCACGAACCTGTTTTCAGCCTGAAACGGTCAAAAGTGAAAATAGAAATGTAAGTAAGATGCTGCCAACTACTTATAGTATAACTCAAAATACCAGTTTCTGTTTCAAACGGCAGGTGTTGATAGCCATACTATGTTAGCAAGTAAAAAGATGAACATTGCTGCGATCATGTAGGCATGTGTTACGGATGCGTTAGTGCGTGTGCCTGTTTGTCTGACTCACAGCAATTCGGATGGGTGTATGATTTTAAAATCACACACACACACACACACACACACACACACACACACACACACACACGCACGCACGCACGCACGCACACACACACACACACACACACACACACACACACATACACAACACAGAGCAATATACAACAATATCAATGCAGCAGAATAACACACGCCGTAATTCTAGGCATGCAATTCATGGAATATAAATTATGTATATATACTAATTTCTGTTCTTCTTTTGGCCTTGGCCAGCTCAAAACGACAGTCCACCGACATCACAAGTCTCTCGTGGAGATTGCTGTAGAAGAAAGTCCTCTCCTGGGACTCACACAGTCAGGAGGAGCAGCTCGCAGAGTCCCCACAGAACCGAAGCGACGGCTCTGTCCACAACAGGAGCAACGGCTCCAACACAAGAGCTGCAGCTCACACTCAAAACAAGATGTTGACACCACAAAGCGCGACAGTACAGCAGAAACGACGGCTCTGGTACGACTGGCCCAACAGGTCGCTGGTTCAAACACTTCAAGAGCGGCGGTTCTGGCACAACTGGCAGGTCGGGTTACTGTCGACTCCCACGTCGACCTCCCCACACCCCAGCAAGGTGGAGATAGGGGTAGATCTCAGCTATGCCCCAGACCCGTGCGCGGTAGCAGGTCGGGTTACTGTCGACTCCCTCATCGACCTCTCCACACCCTCAGCAGGGTGGGAGACAGGGCTAGACTCTGACTACGCCCAGACCCTCTTGCAGTGGCAGCCAGTTCCCATTCACACCAGGACAATGATTTTACCGGGGGGGAGGACTGATGACTACCTGGCTATATCTAGCATCTATGACATGGTATTATACATCATGGTATTATAATAGTCATAATCAACAGTACTGTATATTTCAGCAGAACTTGGGAAGAATACCCATAGCGAAATCTACAAAGTTCAAGGCATTATTCCAACAGAACCATTCTCTTTTCCGAAATCATGTTCTACACACTGGGAAAGAAGAATTTCCACATAGACCTTTTCAAATTCATGCTTTACACATTGGGGGGGAAGGATTTCCACATAGACATTTTTACAATAAACGACGACGAATACACTCATTACATATAAGAAACGATTTCCTTTTCGTCTCTTTCATCAAGATAAGAATGTTTTTATGATTTTCATGTTTCTTCTCTATCGCGAGAAGCACGTTTTTATCATTTCACATAATCAGTACATCTCACTCAGAGAAATGATTCCTAGCACACTCTTGTTTATCAACAAATAGGTATTCATTATTCATATCAAAGGGACGGTTTAAATATACATCACAACCATTAATACACAGTAGTTTTGATCACTCACTTCCAGAGCGTACTATCAATAACATCATTACAATACATTAGAATAAACAACACTTTTTTTTCATCATAACGCCATGAACTAGCTTAGCCACCTCCTTTTTTCAATTACTCGTCAACAACATTTTTGTTCTTTCTATTGATTCTTTCTGAAAACAATTTCCTCTTATTACTCTATCAAGTCATAAACATACCAAGAAACAACAAATGCACTTTTTCTCTATAAACCTTTACTAGGCGCTGAGAAAGTTACAGTCGCCTATAGGAGGGAGAACGATTTCGGTCTGCAAGTTCAAATTGCTTATAATAAAATACCTGACTGCCACAGCAACTCGTTCAGGAGTCCCTCTTTGGCCACTGGGAAGTTGCACTGCCGGAAACTGCTGTAGAGACTGCATGATCGTTTCAGCTCACCTGGACTTATACGGAGCGCAGGTGAGCAGCAGTCGGATATATAAACTAACTAATCAGTTTTCTGGTGAACATGTTCCGGCCAACGCGGTTGTAAAAGTTTGTGGGGGAAAAAAAAAAGGTCCATTGCAGCATGTTTATTACAGACAGTTAGGGAGTTTGTACGAGAGTGTGATAGAGGGAAGGTTTGTTGTGTCGTGTCTTGAACAGGGGAAACATTTAGTACCAGAATGTGATAGAGGGAAGGTTTGTTGTGTCATGTCCTGAACAGGGGAACACATTTAGTACCAGAGTGTGATAGAGGGAAGGTTTGTTGTGTCGTGTCTTGAACAGGGGACACATTTAGTACCAGAGTGTGATAGAGGGAAGGTTTTGTTGTGTCGTGTCTTGGACAGGGGAACATTTAGTACCAGAGTGTGGTAGAGGGAAGGTTTGTTGTCGTGTGTCCTAAACAGGGGAACATCTAATTTCACCTTTGGCTGATGATACATGACTGTAGGTGGAAGATATCCATGAGCGATTATAGAGGGCTACGACGAACACACACACACACACCACACAACACACACCACACACACACACATACACACGCGGCGCGCGCGCAAGAAGCAGAAACGATTATCAGAGCACAAAAAAAAGGACGTACGACCGACCGCTTCAAATGTTATCATTGAAATATCTATGCCATGTGAATCCCCCACCATCTGGAGATGCTGCATAGTTCTGTTCATTATTTGTGCTTCGCGTTGGAAAGAGAAGCAGTGTTGAAAAGAAACGTCATGGTTAAACCGAGATCTATCTGTTTGATTCATTGGACGCCCTACATGGAAACTGACAACTTCCATGCTAGACTGCTGCTTAGCCGAGAAAACAGGTGAGATTTGAGTATATTAATATGTAGTTAAAGAGCTGGGATTTTGTTTATCAGTATGTATTTGAACATCTGGAATTTTGTCAGTCAAACTTTCGTGACTTCAGACCTCTGTCTGTCCGTCTGTCTGTCTGTCTGTCTGTCTGTCTGTCTGTCTCTCTCTCTCTCTCTCTCTCTCTCTCTCTCTCTCTCCTCTCTCTCACTGACTCTCGCTCTCTTTAAAACCTGTAAAAACGCCCCTTTAGAACTAGGTTGTTAGGATGGGCGCTGCAGAAATTGTCCTCACTATCATGACGGTTATAAACTGTGAACAAACCTTCTGCTGCATTGCGTTCTCTGTATTCTCCTTATTTTTCTTCTCCTCCTCCTACTTCTTTTCTTTTTTTTCCTCCTCCTCCTCCTCCTCCTCCTGCCACTTTTCTTTTTTTGTGTCTCCTCCCCTCCTCCTTCTTCTTCCTCTTCTCTTCTCGTCATCTTTTCTGTCTCCTCTCCCTCCTCTTCTTCTTCCTCTTCTTCTTCTCGTCATCTTTTCGTCTTCTCTTCCTCCTTTTGGTCCTAGCATTCCTCTTCCCCTGCTTCTTCACCTCCTGTTTCTACTTCTCAGATGAACATCTGCTGACGTCATCATGATAGCAGGCATGTGGTCCCACATGGTAGTAAGGAAGAA
>JADBJO010035724.1:0-11915 GCA_016801955.1 Conus betulinus | reverse complement strand
AAAAACACAGAAGAGAAATAACCAGTGGTCATCTCTGAGATCAAACGACTGTAGGCACACCGTCTATGAAGGAACTGACCAACTGTCTGGAACACTGGATAGACAGAGTCCCCGGTCACTAAAGTCCCAGACACTGAGGTCTTGGAAAAATCCAGCATCCCCAGCATCTACACTCTCCTTCAGAAATCCCGAGCCAGATGGGCTGGCCCACATCTCAGAATGTGAGATAGTCGACTGCCAAAAACAACTGCTGTACGGAGAACTGAGTCACAGCAAGCACAAAGTTGGGGGGGGGGGGGGGGGGGGAGGGCAGAAGAAACATTTCAAGGACTGCCTCAAAGTGTCCCTCAAAGGCTGGACATCAACCTCAACACCTGGGAGTCGTTTGCCCTGGACCGCCCAGCCTGGCGAAGCAGCCTCACAAAGGGTGCATGTGCATCAGAGAAGAGACGCACAGCAGAAGCTGACAGAAAGCGAGCCACGCGCAAGGCCAGATCTACCTCCACCTCTACTTTAGCACCCACCCACATGTGTCCCACATGTGGGCGTTCCTTCCGGGCCCAGATCAGCCTCACCAGCCACCTGCGGACCCACACTCAGCAATCTTCCATCTGAGATTGAAGTCATGGTCATCTTCGAAATCGAAGGACGAACAACAACCTTTCAGATCAACTGTAGGATATACTAGTGAATACATCATCAGATCAGACACATCTGTAACTGTTCCTTCGGTGAAAGGAACACCAACTTGGCATGCGCGAGGGGACATAGGAGATGGTCCCTGCCGACTATTTCGCTGTGACCACTGCAACGGCCTGACTGAACCTCACTTATATTAACACTGCTAAGGTAAGGCAATGTTGCTGATGGCCCAGCCGACCGCTAAGGGCCATATCAGCGCTGCCACTGCGTTGAAGTCAACTCACAAGTCATTCGTTCACACAACCCTTTCAAAGGCACCGTCTAAAACACACACACGAAACTTTGTTCAAAAATCTTCCTACTGTAAAATCTCAGATCAGATGAAATATGTTATTAATCTTTTTTTCAAGAATTCAAAGATCACATCAGGTGGAACATCTCTGAACAAGGTTTTCTTAGAGTCTGCTGTAAATGTTGATGTCTCACATCGCGCAGGTCCCAACACTCTTGAAGAACATGTTTCATTGTGAGTGGCACATGACATGGAATGCAGCACGGAACTTCTTCACTCTTTAAAAGGTAAAGAGTTAAAAACAAATGTCCGTTCCTTCTTTGCGACCACCAGAGGTAGATGAGAAGAACTCTTTTAGGTTAGGACGGATCTGGAAAAGTCTGTTATCTGTCTGTGTATTCCAGACCTGTCTGTGTCGATATCCCTGCAACCTTTGATCCAAAGATGATACACAATTACAGCCTTCTAGCTCACAGAAGAAAAAAAAAAGAAAAAAAAGCCACAAGAGCTCCTCACCTTCATGACAAGACATTTCATGATACTCTTTCAAGCCAAACATGGTGATGTTGTGGATCTCCATGGCTGCTTTGGACGACCCGTTTGACAGCAGGCCACACAGACATCCCACGTCTTCCATGCACAGCAAGTACCGGTTCATGGTTCTGAAGACAACAGTCAGTGATAGAAATCTCTCTCTCTCTCTCTCTCTCTCTGTCTCTCTCTGTCTCTGTCTCTCTCTCTCTCTCTGTCTCCCTCAGACATCCCACATCCTCCATACACAGCAAGTACCGGTTGATGGTTCTGAAGACAGCAGTCAATAATACAAATCTGTCTCTCTCTGAAACTTAATACTATTCATCCCCTTCCAACATACTTCAATTCAAAGTAAGCCAGGTTTGTTTGGAGCTGTATATTTGGAACCCTCCTCCACTTACACCGGAAAATTAGCAAGAACATTTTCAATAGATACGTACCCTTGACAAAAAACATTATTAGAAGATTACATTTACACACATTTTATCGTAAAATGGCGTGTATTTCTGCACAGACAAAATTGACACCATCATTGACAAATACTTAAAGCGAATGTACCCACTATCTCTGAAAATACCGTCTGAAGCACCGTCATCTCAAAACGTGACCCCATTCTCCAAGTCCAACCCCTTCTTGTCCATCACCTTTGCCCCAACATTTCCGGGCCTCAGGGAAGCGGTATAGACTGTGTAAAGGACACAGCACAGTGTAGCAGGAGAGTGGTATAGACATAAACTATGTAAAGAACACAGCACAGTGCAGCATGGAAGCGGTATGGAAGTGGTATAGACAGGTTATGTAGAGAAACACTGCACAGAGCAGCATGGAAGCGGCATAGACAGGCTATGTAGAGAACACAGCACAGTGCGCTGATGGCAAGGAAGCGGTTATAGACAGGCTATGTAGAGTACACAGCACAGTGTAGCAATGATGCGGCATAGACAGGCTATGTAGAGAACACAGCACACAGTGCAGCATGGAAGCGGTATAGACGGGCTATGTAGAGAACACAGCACAGTGTAGCAATGATGTGGTATAGACAGGCTATGCAGTGAACACTGCACAGTGCAAACGGCTATGGGAGCGGTAATAGACAGGCTATGTAGAGAACACAGCACAGTGCAGCAATGATGCGGTATAGACAGGCTATGTAGAGAACACAGCACAGCGCAGCATGGCAGCGGTAGAGGACAGGCTATGTAGAGAAACACAGCACAGTGCCAAACATGGGAGTTGTATAGCGACAGGCATATGTAGAGAAACACAGCAACAGTGCAGCAATGACGCGGTATAGAAAGGCTATGTAGAGAACACACCACAGCGCAGCATTGAAGCAGTATAGACAGGCAATGTAGAGAACACAACACAGTGCCGCATAGAAGCGATATAGACAGGCTATGTAGAGAACACAACACAGGGCTGCATGGAGGCGCATAGACAAGCTATGTAGAGAACACAAGCACATTGCAGCATAGGAGCAGCATAGACAGGCTATGGGAGAACACAGCACAGTGCGCTATGCAGAGAGAAACACAGCACAGTCCAGTAATGATGCGGCATAGACAGGCTATGTAGAGAACACAGCACAATGCAGCACTGAAACGGTACAGACAGGCTATGTAGAGAAACACGGCACAGTGTAGGCAGGGAAAGCGGTATAGACAGGCTATGTAGAGAACACTGCACAGAGCAGCAGGGAAGCAGTACAGACAGGCTATATAAAGAAAAGGGACAGCACAGTGTAGCAGGGAAGCGGTATAGACAGGCTATGTAGAGAACTCTGCATAGTGCATCAATGAAGCGGCATAGACAGGCTAGTAGAGAACACAGCACAGTGCACCAATGAAGCGGCATAGAAATTCGCGCTATGTAGAGAACACAGCCCAGTGCAGCAATGAAGCGGCATAGACAGGCTATGTAGAGAAACACAGCACAGTGCAGCATGGAAGCTGGTATAGACAGGCTATAGTAGAGAACTCTGCACAGTGCAGCAATGAAGCGGCATAGACAGGCTATGTAGAGAACACTGCCCAGTGCACCAATGAAGCGGTATAGACAGGCTATGTAGAGAACACAGCCCAGTGCAGCAATGAAGTGGTATAGACAGGCTATGTAGAGAACACTGCACAGTGCCGCATGGAAGCTGTATAGACAGGCTATGTAGAGGAAACACTGCACAGTGCAGCAATGAAGCGGTATAGACAGGCGTGTAGAGAACACTGCACAGTGCACCAATGAAGCGGTATAGACAGGCTATGCAGAGAACACATGCACAGAGCAGCAGAGAAGTGGTATAGACAGGCTATGTAGAGAACACAGCACAGTGTAGCAGGGAAGCGGTACAGACAGGCTATTAGAGAGAACACTGCACAGTGCATCATGGAAGCGACATAGACAGGCTATGTAGAGAAAACAGCACAGTGCAGCATGGAAGTGGGATAGACAGGCTATGTAGAGAACACTGTACAGAGCAGCATGGAAGCGGCATAGACAGGCTATGTAGAGAACACAGCACAGTGTAGCAATGAAGCGGTAATAGACAGGCTATGTAGAGAACACATCACAGTGTAGCAATAATGCGGCATAGACAGGCTATGTAGAGAACACAGCACAGTGCAGCATGGAAGCGGTATAGAGGGCTATGTAGAGAACACAGCACAGTGCAGCAATGATGCGGTATAGACAGGCATATGTAGAGAACACAGCACAGCGCAGCATGGCAGCGGTAGAGACAGGCTATGCAGAGAACACAGCACAGTGCAACATGGGAGTTGTATAGACAGGCTATGTAGAGAACACAGCACAGTGCAGCAATGACGCGGTATAGACAGGCTATGTAGAGAACACACCACAGCGCAGCATTGAAGCAGTACAGACAGGCAATGTAGAGAACACAACACAGTGCCGCATAGAAGCGATATAGACAGGCTATGTAGAGAACACACAACGCAGAGCCGCATGGAGGCGCATAGACAGGCTATGTAGAGAACACAGCACAGTGCAGCATATAGGAGCAGCATAGACAGGCTATGGGAGAAACACAGCACAGTGCGCTATGCAGAGAGCACAGCACAGTGCAGTAATGATGCGGCATAGACAGGCTATGTAGAGAACACAGCACAATGCAGCACTGAAGCGGTACATACAGGCTATGTAGAGAACACTGCACAGTGTAGCAGGGAAGCGGTATAGACAGGCTATGTAGAGAATACTGCACAGAGCAGCAGGGAAGCAGTACAGACAGGCTATGTAAAGAACACAGCACAGGTGCAGCAATGAAGCGGTATAGACAGGCTATGTAGAGAACACTGCACAGAGCAGCAGGGAAGCAGTACAGACAGGCTATGTAAAGAAACACAGCACAGTGCCGCATGGAAGCGGCATAGACAGGCTATGTGGAGAACTCTGCACAGTGCAGCAATGAAGCGGCATAGACAGGCTATGTAGAGAACACTGCCCAGTGCACCAATGAAGCGGTATGGACAGGCTATGTAGAGAAACAGCCCAGTGCAGCAATGAAGTGGTATAGACAGGCTATGTAGAGAACACTGCACAGTGCCGCATGGAAGCTGTATAGACAGGCTAGTAGAGAACACTGCACAGTGCCGCATGGAAGCTGTATAGACAGGCTATGTAGAGAGACACAGCACAGTGCCGCATGGAAGCGGTATAGACAGGCTATGTAGAGAAACACAGCACAGTGCCGCATGGAAGCGGTATAGACAGGCTATGTAGAGAACAAAGCACAGTGCTGCATGGAAGCGGTATAGACAGGCTATGTAGAGAACACTGCACAGTGGCCCGACTTACTGGCATGCCTCTTCTGGAGTTTCGGCAGCACTGAAGTCCATACCAAACTCTGCGTCGCATATGGACAGTGGGTTCTGCCATTCTACACATGATTGATCTGTCCTGCACGCACGCGCGCGCGCGCAAACACACACACACACACACACACACACACACACACACACACACACACACACACACACACACATTCACACACACACTCACACACACGCACACACTCCGTCATGCACGCGTGGAAAATCATCTCATTGAAATAGGACTATGACTATGAAAACTATTGCTATGTATTGCAGACGCGTCATGAGTGACATGAACAGGACCATATACAGAGGTTTGAGAGGTGAAGCACACACACAAATAAACAAAGAGAGTAAATGAAAGACAAGAAAGACCAGTTTCTGCTACGTTCTGCAAGTGTGCACCACACACGCACGCGCGCGCGCGTGTGATATCTCGTCCATCCAGGCTTGAAACGGCTCTGGATATGATATAATATAATACACTACAATATAACACAATGTAATATGTACAACACACATACGATACAATATGATATAATATAATGTGACGTGATATGATATTATAATATAATAGGATATTGTGTTGTGTAATATGATATGATACACACACATATACATACACATCACCCAAGCACACACACACACACACACACACACACACACACACACACACACACACACACACCACACTACGAGTGCACGCGTGCATGCACATATACACACGCAAACGTAGACTTACTTCTGCATGAATGCTCGGTCATCATTCCAGTCACTGCAAGAGAAAGAGAGCAGGATTACAACAAGTTTTACATTATGGATAATTTATATCTGATCACTTCAAATGACAAGTGTTGGGTCGTACGGTCCACATCATATAATTTACTGTATGTACAAAACACACTCTTCAAAACAAAGGAAACGTTCGGATTTCAGCAACAATCGCAACGTGGTCAGATAGGAATTTGACAAGAAAACAGTGATGTCAGCAAGTTTCTGGCTTTCATGAAAGAAAAAAAAAACAACCAAGGTCGACGAGAATAAGCTTGCAAGATGTTAAAAGGCTTAAGTCACACAACCTAAAGGGCGTGTAGGTAATAACATTAGAGGTTACGGCATCTGGGACACGGCAGGAACGAAGGCGTTGCCTATCCTTCTCTTCCGCCGCCTCAACCTTCCCCGACCTGAATCAGGTACCAATTTACGGAGGAATAAGCAAAGAGAATTTTAAAGCCATTACTGTTTTTGACTCCATGAATTGAACAAAACTCACCACCCTTAACAACGCTGGAAAAAAAAACCTCCTATCTATTCGACTAAGGGCCAGATCTAGTCAATAGTCAGTCTTGGAATTCATGCTAACGAATGGGATTTGAACATCAGAGATGGATGTGTTAAAGAAGAACTTGAATAGTCCATCACTTATAAGTATGTTTTCCCTTTAAAAAACAAAAACAAAAAACAGGCCAGCTGTGTAAATAACGATCAGCGAGTTTCTCAACGTCGGTTTCACATTCATCTTTCCTGCAAACTGTTCGCACGAATTTGCTCAAAGCATGTCAAATATTACAGTTCAAGAAAAACAGCTTCTATTGCCAATGAATCTATAAGTAACGTATTCCAGGAATTTTTAACTTGGTAACAACAAAAAGATGTGTTCATTCGAGCAGTTTATGAAAGTAATGTGGCACTAGAAGAAAACGTTACAAGAATTTCCTGTTATTGTCGTCACAAACTCCTGTGCGTATGTTTCTCTTAAGGACGCTATATCAGAGATGGTGTGTGTGGGTTGTTGGGCGGTGCAGGGAGGGGGAAGATAGATGAAAAAGGGGGGTCAGGGTAGGGGAAGAATGAGAGAGAGAGAGAGAGAGAGAGAGGGTGATGGTGAGAGAGTGGATGGGTAGGGGAACAAGGACGTGTGACAAATTGGACAGACATATATGGGGTGAGAGAGAGAGAGAGAGGAGAGAGAGGAGAGAGAGAGAGAGAGAGAGAGAGAGAGAGACAGAGACAGAGAGGGACAGAGACAGAGAGAGAGAGAGAGAGAGACAGAGTTTCAAACGTAAAAGGATTTCAGAGACACAGGCTGACAGACCTACAGACAGAAATCGTTACCATGGTAGCAGAGCTCATTGTGAGCACTCCTGGTCCTGACGATTCTCATCACGGTCTCTGGATCAGTCTTTTGGCCGCACTGGAGTACCTGTCTTCCACACACAGTATACGTTCCTCCTGTAGTCTGCAACATGGAAGAACAATGATAATGATGAAGACAATGGCAGTGTTGATGGTGATAGTGACCATAACAATAATGATGACGACAATAATGATGAAGATGTTACTTTCTTTGTGGTCGTTTTGTATGACTGTTCTTTAACAATCTGTCAGGTATTGTGTGTCGTCGAAATACGTCATGCGTTCATCATACACTCTCCTAAAACAGGATCAAAAATGATGATGATGATGATGATGATGATGATGATGATGATGATGATGATGATGGTGATTGTGATGATGATGATGATGATGATGATGATGATGATGATGATGTTCATAGTCCTTCATTAGACATCTTGCTGCACTGATGAACGCGGGATGCATTCCTCGGTCGTTTTTATCATAACAGTGTTAAAATCGCAATAATGACTACAATGATGATGCAGATGGTAAACGCTAAATGAAAAATTACAGTGATATTATTTTCCACTGCGTACCGCAAAATTAAAACATGCCTTAGAAGGAATCCCTCGCAAGCATCTTAAAAAACGTGAAAAAGACGTGCAAACCACAGTGAGTGATAAACGTTATCTTCACTTTTTACACCAACCACAAAGCTATCGCAAAACCTGACATTCCAAAAGAAAAAAGAAAACCACCACCCTCCATTTTCTCGCGACCATATTCGGGAAGAAAATGGAACTACGATATTTCAATATGATTCACAAGGCACTGAAAATAAGAGCAAGTCAAGTCACCGCCATTCATGCCCACACCCCTGCACATTCTAAGTCCATTTCTGCAACACTCTACTCTCGTCTAATATGGTGCACCTCACTGGCTGTTGAAGAGTTCCAGAGAAACTTCTGGCCCTGCGTGACTCAAGCTTAGACTGAGTTTGTTGTCCATCTCAGGTTCGTTACAACCATGGGTTCCAGCAAAATCAAACCCAATCAGCTCTGCCCCGGGTGCCTTGACTGGGAGGTGTGTGGGCGGACATAAAAACCGCCATCTACCCCCCCCCCTCCAGCTCTCCCGATTAAAAACAAAAAGATGGCCTCAAAGTTCTTTGAAAATAAACACAGAGTGTGGAAGGCGTGTCTGTGTGACAAGAAGAGTATCGTTGGTGACAGAGGACCAATCTGCGTTTCAAAAAAGAAGTACAGTCTGAAGAAATGACGTTTTCTGAGTGATCAAAGGATTCACAAAATTACATGTGTTCACACAACTTCCTCGTTTAGAAATCTACTCATCATGATTTTCGCCTTCTCCTCTCCTTCCCACCCGCCCCCCCCCCCCTTCCGTCCCCTACCTCCCCAAACGGAGAAATTCTGGCACAGGATTGAAGGCAGGCAGAAACAATTCAATAGTGTGTGAATTTAAAAAGCTTTAAAAGAATCCTTCGCTCAGAGTCTTTTTATGTTTTAAGTTTTTTTTTTTTTAACACAAGCACAAATACCCCCTTTTTTCTTGTTTCCAAAATAAAGAAACAAGCTTGCACGAAATAAGAAACCATTGTCATAGCACGTGACACGGATATGAAAGGCGCGAAAGAAAGAGTTTGGACAAACAAACAGGTCCATATTAAGTGTATAAGTTAAACAGCAGAATTACAGTAAAACTTAACAAACAAATTTTCTATTCAAAAACAACTTTGCCCATGACTTTCTGGCAAAGCCTTCGCGCTGAATCATAACACAATCAATAATCAAATAAATGTAGCATTCCAACACAAATACATATCCATCTTAATACATTGATCGCCTTGAACATTTTAAAATTAAATTTACATACTAAAATAAAATGAAACTTCTCCTGAAAAGTCTGGTGCGGAATTCTGTGAGTCAGTTCACTCTGTTCTATGTCCCCAAATTTCAAAAATGAATCACCTTGCGCTATGGTGATACAAGATATATTGACGACCTAAACAAAAAAAACAACAAACAACAACGGAAATCCCACGTGCAAAAAGCCTCGCTCAAATGAAAGAACATATCGGTGTTGTCGTCTGTCACTGGATGTAGACCCTGATCCCATTTCACACTTTCTTACCTTTCAAACATGCATTCAGTCATCATTTGACATTTAAGACCTGTCAGCGTCACACAGTATCTACCCTTTTTTTTTTCTTGGATAACGAATTCGAAAACTGAAACATATCAACGTCAACTGTATTACCTTTTTATTGGATAACGCAGTCCAAAACTGACAATATCACCGTCAAGGATGAATTGAAAAGGTCATGCGGCTTGGTATTTTTGTCTGCAGAACAAGAAGTCTTCCACATGATTTTAAGAAATATTTGTAAAACGTTCATGCACTTTAAGTACACATACTAATTCTGAAGAAAAGAAGATTTTAATTTAAAACCAAGCAAACATTCATGGACGGCAACAACAAAAAAATTGAATATCTTAGATAAATTTTTATTCATTGCAAATTGCGTATGAAGCAGTTTAGAGCACACGCCTAAAAATCATGTTTACAATCAGCGCTCGAAAATCTGCGCACTATATTGTATTATAACAGTCAGGCGAATGAGCTTAATAGTCGTTTCGGAAGCAAAAAAGGTATGGGTTGGGAGGGGGAGGAGGGGGAGTGGGCCCATCCCGTCGTTCAGTTTTATAGCAATATTCATAGAAAATACAGGATTCAACATTGCCTGATCGATGTGTAAAGACTGATGTAGGCAGGCGTTTGTGCAAATAAAAAGGTGTAGTGATAGACTAGAAACAGAAACTGTCCACATTCCAAGAGCAGAACAGGACTATCGAAAAGATCTCACAAGTTTGGACACAAGCAGAGACAGTTTGACACAATTCCAACACCTGATGAAGATGTCGTTACAGTCAGAAGAGACAAATCACCGCATAATCGGACAATATTCTATGATGGCTGGATGGCGAGATCTTGTCTTTCATATTAGAGAGGAGGTTCGGAATCTTGCTGCTAAATATGTACCTGTGTGGCGTACCCCGAACAGCGAACAATAACATTCCATAGTTGTAGTTAAGCCTGTATTAAGGGAGGCTCTTGGATTTTCTGGGATTTAATTTGCTTCCTGACGCCGCTTTCCTCCATCGCCCCCCCCCCCCCCTCCCTCCTTAACGCATAGCTTCTCTCCGTGCCATCCACCCCACACACACCACACACACACACCACACACACACACACACCACCACACATACACACATGCGCGTGCGCACACCACACTTACCTGCAAATAGCATGCAGGTCCTTCCTACGGTAAGCATCATGTGTTCTTTGTCGGAATCAATGTAAGCACTGTCTAATGCCTGGACAAGGCGTCCTCTTCTGCCTGAATAATCCGCTGTCAAATGTTTCAGTCAAATCAAATTAAAAATACAGTTTAAAAATGAAACCAAATGGTCAGTTAACGAAAAGTACCGTCTATGTATAAACCCATAAATTTGACATAAAACAGTATTTTTGTGACACATAATTAAAAACACTTGGCACTCTCAATATAGCTATCATGTAGGTACACACACTCACTCAACAAACACAACACACACACACACACACACAACACACACACACAACACCCCACTAACAGGACACACACACACTAACACACAAACACACTTTGCACTAGCACACACACACAGCACACACACACACACCACCACACACCACACACACCACTACATAAAAAAACCAGAAACAAAGCTAAAGAAGGTAAACATTTTTTTTGTTTTTGGGTCATGCCTGCACCGAGTGATCATACCGCAAAATCAATTCAGATAGGAAAAAAAACAAACAAAGAAAAAAAATCGGTGTGTGCAATTTTAGATTGCTTGCTTAATTTCGACAAGGCACAAGTCTATATTATCAAATGTACCCATGTGTAGGAACCAAAGAAACTTATGGGTTTGCATTACACCCTATGATCTCGTTTAATTGTTGGATTAACGTTTTTATTGTGTATGATGTTATTTAGTTGATTTGTGTTTGATTCGTACATGGAAAGGGTTTATTTGCTGCGCATGATGAGCTTATTTGGTTGCCTTATTCATCTATGTATTTATGCAAAGGCTTTACTCCCTATTTTACTTAGTTACATTCTCCTTCGGTAAGAGGGTCTGAAGGTTTTGATCAGCAAAAGTATGGAGTCCACAGTCTACGTACATTATATCGTCTTCTTCTGCGTAACGCAGGCTGTTATCTGGACCAACTCCCTCTATAGGACAAGGAAGTGGTAAATCCACTATATATGCCCAAAAAAGGGAGTGGAGTTTTGTGGGCCATGATCCACGGTACTTCATTTATATATTGCACTACACCGTTTTCTTCCGTTTATTTGAAGATGTGATAATCATCAGTGCAGTTCATTACAGCGATAATATACATCTAGAATGACTTGTAATATCCAATAAATAACC
>JADBJO010035723.1:7500-11915 GCA_016801955.1 Conus betulinus | reverse complement strand
GTTGGCATCTATAGGAATGCAAGATGAATTATCAGTGAAATAAGACGAGAGAGAGAGAGAGAGGAGAGAGGAGGGAGGTGGAGGAGAAGGCGGGAGAGGGAGACGAGGAAGGCCGCGGGGGATACGGTGAGGAGGAGGTGCGAGTGAGGGAGCGGAGGGTGGTGTGATGCAGGAGGGGGCGAGAGGAGGAGAGAGAATGCATATGATATGAAGAAAGATCATGCTATAGAAAATATCGATTGGCAACCAAGATCAAAAAGGCTTTTAATGTAGGACAAATACAATTTGCGACTGAAGAACTGCCTCGAGACATCCATATGCTTCGGTTGTGCCGAATATCAAAGCCTCTTTTTCAAACGCCACTATACGAGGGCTGCAAAACACAATCCTATAAAGCAAATGAACAAAGCAGGCATACTATCTACGTTGGGCTCCGAGACGTGCTGAATGAACCATACAACATGTCCAAAAACACTTGTTTTACCACAATTAGGCACACACACACAACACGCGCGCGCGCGCGGCCACGCACGCACTGGCCTATACGCAAGCGTTGATTCGCTAAGGTACTCGCAAAGCACATAAGACACCAGGCGCAGACGCGCGGCACGCACACCACCCCCCCCCCCCCCCCCACCCCCACCCCACCAACACACCTACATCACAACACACAACACTGCAAGCACTCAACACACACACAACGCACACACACATACACACACCCACACCACACACCTTTCTGCACCACACCTACACACCCAGCACTTACCACACACAACACACACACACACCACCACCGCGCGCGCGCGGCCGCGCGCGCGCGCACCGTCACGCACAACACAACACACACAACAATAGGGGTGAAAGAGGGGCGTTGATGTCTTATCTATTCCATGGTGTGGGGGCTAAAACGATATTGATTATCAGGCGGGACATTAGGATTTCTATGAAAAACAGCGCCATGAGGTGCGTTAGACGCGGATGGGAAGGTATGAGTGTGATTTTTGGAGGCTGATAAATCTAGAACGCCTTCTGTAGGGGACGCTCTGGGGTAAAGTGGGGTAATGATCGAAAGACGAAATTGGAGGAAAGGCATCTGATCTTAATTGATAGTAAGAGGGTTCACGACAGGGTTCAGATATATTTCTTTGCTGCGTATAGCCTGCAGAACGTTTTCGATTGGGGAAGGGAGCACTGGAAAAGTAGTTGTCAGAACGAGGACGATTGTGCCACAGTGTTTTCAGATTTTGCGCGAGTCTGGCGGTGCCTCTCGCACTGGGATGGATTGTGTCACTGTATAAAGTTGGATCTGAATAAAAACAGGGAAAGTGATCAATGAAACGTACTCTGTGACGATTGCAGGCATCTCTAAGGTTGTTATTTGACGGAATGATAGCATTATTGAAAGAGTGTTTCCCTTTAGCTGGCAGGATAGAGCTGAAAGTAATGTGAGCATTGGGAAAAGTTTTTGCAACATGTAAGGATGAGTTCAGACCAGGTATCAAAGGATACGACACCTGACGGGCAAGAGTTTACACCAACATGGATTATGATGAGGTCAGTTAAGGATGTGGATGTTGGTACGGAAAGGAGCCATGCATGGAGATCTTTAATTGACATTCCAGGGACACATATCTTAAAAAGTCGTTCTTGTCTAGGGGCTAAACGTTTTGGATCCATGAAACGAATAGTGGAGTCTCCTATCAGTAAAACTGTCGCTCTGCTGGGAACGGACATGTGACTTAAAGTTTCCATGGGAGAAGGGTGGGAAGAGGGCTTTGACTTTGCCATTGGGATATCTTCCTTCAGCTTACCAGCTGTGTACTGAGATTTGAAATCAGACACTGTCTCAGTGTCAGAATTAGAAAGAACAGAATAGAGGTTGGAAGTCTGGACAGAGTAATGTAAATTGGTATCATCTTTGTTGTGACAGGAGGGTAGATGGAGAGGGGGATTTGAACTCTCTTTGTTGTCACAGTCAGCAGATATTCTAGTATTGGATTCAGCCTGGACTTTGGATTGTGCACGGTCAGTCTGATTCAGCCCTGGTGAAAGACCATTATCAGGGGCTGTGATTTCTTTGATGGACTGTTCAGCACTGTCAACGACTGGGGACAGTGTGTCCGGCACTGGGCAGCTGGGAAGGATTTCAGTCTGTGTACTGACACTGTTAGTGTCTGAAACAACACCAAGGAGTGTCGGTTTGTGAGCTGGCATTTTGCTTCGAGGAAGACTGAGACAGACAGTAGTCTTCTGATGTCTGAGTGCCAGTGGTTGCACAGACATTCTGTTTTGTTCTGATTTTCTTTATTTCGTTTTGTACAGAACCTAGTTGTGATTTTATAGAGTGGTTTTCTTTGATCAATTGTCTGTTAAGAGAACCCAAATCAGTTATTACAGAATTAAGATCATCAATTTTAGAACATATGGAATTAAATTTATCGACAATGTTTATACGCAGTTCATTTTTAGTGTGGCGGTTTTCACATTTTCAATCACAGAAGTAAATTCATCATCATCAAAAATGGAATATGCAGACAAAGAGTTGACAGACTGCTCTAGTTGAGTCACTCGTCGGTTCAGATGGGGGAAGAGGGTTGGGAGGAGAACGGCCGTGGGCTGATCGGTGTGAAGAATGTCTGTACTGAAGACGAGTCCCGTTTTGCAACCGGTGAGCTCTTTTTCTTTTTAGTATCACTTTTCATACTGACATTAGGATGGGCAGCAGGCGGTGTGTAGGGGGAAGCAGAATGATGCCGTCTTGTCCAGGGTTATCATTTTTAGATTCCACAAGTAGCTGTGATTTTGGAGGAGACGATACTGCATCAGCAGTAAGTGGAGGTGAAGGTGAAGCAGACATTTGAGTCAGGTCAACAGATGAAGGATGTAACACACACACTGTCGGACATTCCACTACAAAATCTCACTGGTGTCTGTAGTAACACACGAGACAGTTTGTCAATGTTTCGGTCGCACATATAACTATAAACACATTGTTTTAGGATTTCACATTCTTTGGCATCCCACTCTGGACAATCGATGCCTTGACAAAGTAGTGTACCACTTGACTGTACAGTGAAATAAAGAGTCAAAGTCACAGATTTTTTGGCTTTAAAGAAAACACGGAAAACTGATTTAGCTAAGGAGGGGGGAGGAGGCACAGGTACGACTGCGGTTGATGAAGTCAAAATAGAACCAAACTGGTCATAGTCAAATGCATTCAAACGATACATCATCATTCACAATAGCAGAGTAGTAACGGAATAGGAGAGCATTTCTCCAAATCACCAATTCTTCAATACCACACGAAAAAGTTTTTTGAATAATATCCAGAGTGGGTTTAAGCTGATTTTGATCATTGTCAGAATCGGATAAAGAACAGGCCATAGTAAAAAGCACAGACAGTACACGCACACACACATCAGTGCAGACCACTCACAGGCCGGACCAACCGTAGTTTAGTGCATGGCGAAGTACCTGAGGTCACACACAGGTATCATTCTGAAGAACAACATAATCCAGGTCCAAAGGAGAAATGAGGGGAATCACCACTGCACCATTCACACATTAATCACACACTGCAGTCTGATGGGCTGGACGATCAGAAAGCACAGTGCACTGAAGAAGAAAGAAGGAGGTATTCCAAGTGCACACCGCAAACACACTGTAGTCAGTTGAGAAGAACGTTCAGTAAGTATAGTGCACTGAAGAAGAGAGAAGAAAATCCAGTGTACACCACAACACCACAAACACACTGCAGTCTGTTGAGCTAAATAACCAGTAAGCACAATGCCCTGAAGAAGGAAGAAGGAAATCCAAGTGTAAACTACGAACGCACGTAAGTTGATCGCTCGTACACATGCAACCTGTCTTCACCTTTTTGAAAAAAAAATGTTTTGCCAAGGGAAGCAATCGTTGACAAAGACCATGTATGAAGAGCTTTTTCGTAATAAGAGAAAGAGACAGGCGCAGTTAATTATTACGAACATAGCAAAATGAAAAGAACCGGAGAGAGAGAGAGAGAGAGAGAGAGAGAGAGAGAGAGAGAGAGAGAGAGAGAGAAGCAAGCAAAGGTGAACATAATGCTTTGCAAAGAGGAACACGTAGAATGAACATCTTCTCTGCTGCAACTGGGCACCAAATGATAATGATGGAGAAATGAACGATAATAATGTGTCAAACACGTACGATATGTATAATATAGTGTCTTGTACTGATAATTGTACTAAAGCAAAGAGTCATAAGAAATGTTGGCGCACAAAAAACAGATGTGACTATGAAAGGATTCACCCCCAACTCTGATGTGAATCACCGTGTTTTGGAGAGAGAGAGAGAGAGAGAGAGAGAGAGAGAGAGAGAGAGAGAGAGAGAGAGAGAGAGAGATCCGAAAATGCCAGTAGGACTAAAAGAAACAC
>JADBJO010035723.1:0-2500 GCA_016801955.1 Conus betulinus | reverse complement strand
GCGAATGCGAATGATTTATTCAGATAAAGGCCATAGCCCATACTGAAGGGGTGACACCCGTAATACAACACACACAGAACAATTCTCAGTAAGAAAATGGAAATAAAAAGCTTTTACACGTATATGCACTACGCAAAACTATTATGAATAGACTGGTCGTATTCGCTTTTGAGCTTCATATAGGTACATAGCAAGACCGAAGAGGTCCTTTTCATTTCCTGTTGCCAACAATAGGTTGACTCTAAAACTACAGGTCACAACAATAATACTTAGTCTTAATAAATTTAACTCTAAGGTCACTGAGTGCAGAGAGAGAGAGAGAGAGAGAGAGAGAGAGAGAGAGAGAGAGAGAGAGAGAGAGAGAGAGAGAGAGAGAGAGGGTTGTTGACTGACAATGGAAACGGAAATTGTGTGCGCGTGTGTGTGTGTGTGTGTGTGTGAGTGTGTGTGTGTGTGTGTGTGTGTGTGTGTGTGTGTGTGTGTGTGTGTGTGTGTGTGTGTGTGGTTCGTCAGTTATTTCTCTTCTTTTTTTTTTTTTCTTTTCTAAACTTTTTTTTTTTTTTTTTTTTTTTTTTTTTTTTTTTGTTGCTGTTGTTGTTTGCTGTCATTTCGTACATCTTCTCATCCCTGCTTTCCCTCTGTCTATCTCTATTCGTCTCACTCTTTCGTCTCTACTCATCGCTGTGCCTCTTGTGTCTCTCCGTGTCCGTCTCCCTGTCTGTCTGTCTGTCTGTCTGTCTGACTCTAGAGAACGTAAATATGTTCGTTCTGGCTCAGCCCCCTCGCAAAGCTCGGGAACTGATGCCAGAACGAACATATTTACGTTCTCTACATTCAGCTCTCAATCACATTCGCAAAGCTCGGGAACTGATGCCAGAACGAACATATTTACGTTCTCTACATTCAGCTCTGGAACCGATGCCAGAACAAACATTATTACGTTCTCTACAGTCATTTCTACGTTCTCTACAGTCAGCTCGGGATCTGATGCCAGAACAAACATTATTACGTTCTCTACAGTCATTTCTACGTTCTCTACAGTCAGCTCTCGGGATCTGATGCCAGAACAAAACATTATTACGTTCTCTACAGTCATTTCTACGTTCTCTACAGTCAGCTCGGGAGCTGATGCCAGAACAAACATTATTACGTTCTCTACAGTCAGTCAGTTTAACCTTTATTCACAAACATACATGCTGATGCCAGAACAAACATTATTACGTTCTTTACAGTCAGTCAGTTTAACCTTTATTCACAAACATACATATTGTGTAACATATTTATTTATCTGTTTTTTAATACTAATTTACAAAACTTTTGAGATTTTAGTTTTTGCTTAATTCTACGTTTCTCTTGTTCATCCTCAATAACATCATTTTCGCGTATACATTCATCAAAAGAATCTCTCTGTCTTTCATGTAAATAAAAACTACAGTCTTTAATTGTTCTCTAAAGTCTTTTAAAAAAAACAGAGTTATATTTTTGACATAAAATCCACACACTTATCCCAGCGCAAAACTTTGCATAACAGACAGACATACACGAGGCAATGGCGGGAGCTACAGAAATCCGTCACTAGGCTGACACCTGATCACTTAATTTATGCTCCTACATGCGTAACAGACAGACCCGTCATTAGGCTGACACCTGATCTTACGACTTGGCACAGACAAGACGGTGGCTGTTTACTGTACTGGCTGAACTAGCGAGTGTTGGTTTGGGTTTAGGTGCTGTGTCTGCAATTGTACGCTCGCAGCCGGGAGTGTGTACGGTAGTGTTAAATCTCGTCACACAGAACTGGCGAAGCTTTAATTTATTTCACGCCAGTTCGTTGTTGTGACAAAAACGGAACTGTTGTGACACAAAACGGAACTGCCGTGACAACTTGCGCATGCGCAGACGAACAAAACACGTGGCCATCAGATATAGAACGATTATTTTAGACTCCGACCAACAAAGCCAGAGCACCACCAACTGTCTGAGTCATTCTAGAACTAAGTGTTGCCATGAGATGTTGTTAAATATTTAAAATGGACCCAAGGTTCAAGTTCAACAAGTCAGTCATCAAGTGGACAAAAAATAAATCCATCATCAACAGAACGTGTTTTCAAGTTTTTGGGAAAAGTTGCCACATCGCAAGTAATTAATTAATAAATAAAGTAATAAAGTAATTAATCAAGTAATTTTTTAAGTTTCTACTCATCCTCAGTTCTTAACTCAAGTCATCCTCAAGTTCTTAATCAAGTAACTTATAAGTTTTAACTTAAGTCATCCTCTAAGTCATCCTCAAGTTCTTAATCAAGTCACCCCAATTTCTTAACTCAAGTCATCCCTCAAGTCACCCCAAGTTCTTAATCAACAAAACAAAAGTAACTTCTATCCTTCTAAGTCTAAGTTCTTAACTCAAGTCACCCCAAGGTCATAACTCAGATGTTCTTTCTCTAAGTACACAATCAAGTTCTTATTCAAAGTCACAACTTATAATTACTTATTAAGTTCT
>JADBJO010035722.1:0-11915 GCA_016801955.1 Conus betulinus | reverse complement strand
CTGTTGAGGTTCCATGCGTATGTTTCTTTAGGTTATTCAGTATGTCTGTTCGGTCTGATCTGTATATCTGTTGAGGTTCCATGCGTATGTCTCTTTATCTGTTTAGGTCTGATCTGTATGCCTGTTTAGGTCTGATCTGTACGTCTGTTTCAGTTTGATCTGTATGTCTGGGTCTGATCTCTGTGTCTGTTTGGGTCTTTCCGTATATACATTTTAGGTCTGATCTGTATGTTTGTTGAGCCCTGATCTGTATGTCTATTGAGGTCTGATCCGTATGTCTGATGAAGTCTTTTTGTATGCCTGGTTAGGTCTGATCTGTATATCTGTTTATGTTTGATCTGTATGTCCGTTTCGGTCTGATCTGTATGTCTGTTTAGGTCTGATCTGTATGTCCGTTTAAGTCTGATCTGTATGTCTGTTTAGGTCTGATCTGTATGTCTGTTGATCTCTGATCTGTATGTCTGTTGAGGTCTAATCTGTATGTATGTTAAGGTCTGATCTGTCTCTTGAAGTCTTTCTGCATGTCGGTTCAGTCTGATCTGTAAATCTGTTTAGGTTTGATCTGTATGTCTATTTATGGATCATCTGTATGCCTGTTTAGGGATGATCTGTATGCCTGTTTTTAGGTTGATCTGTATGTCTATTTAGGTCTGATCTGTATGCTTGTTTTAAGTCTGATCTATATGTCTTTTGAGGTCTGATCCGTATGTCTATTTAGAGATGATCTGTATGTCTTTTGAGATCTGATCTGCATGTCTGTTGAGGTCTGATCTGTATGTCTGTTAGGTCTTTCTGTATGTCTGTTTTGAGGTCTGATCTGTATGTCTGTTTAGGTTTGATTTGTATGTCTGTTTTAAGGTTTGATCTGTATGTCTGTTTAGGTCTTTCTGTATGTCTGTTTAGGTGTTTCTGTATGTCTGTCTTAGGTGTTTTGTATGTCTGTTCAGGTCTAATCTTTATGTCTGTTTAGGAATTATCTGTATGTCTGTTTTTAAGGTCTTTCTGTATGTCTGTCTGTAGTCTCAGTTCAGTATGTGTCTGTTTAGGTCAAATCTGTATGTCTATTTAGGGCTGTTCCGCATGATTACCATCGCGATGGTGTGACACGTTGTATCGTGTTTGTGACATCTTCTGCCCCTGGCCTTCTTTCGGAAGAAGGTAAGATTCTCCTCATTACCTCTCTTGTGTCTCCTCATTCTGTCGTCTCTGGCCTATCGTTCATCGGACTGTCCGTCTGTCTGTCTGTCTGTTTCTCTGTCTGTCTGTTCGTCTGTCCGTCTGTCCGTCGTCCGTCTGTCCGTCTGTCTGTCTCCTGTCCGTCTCTGTCTGTCTCTGTCTGTCTCTCTCTCTCTCTCTCTCTCTCTCTCTCTCTCTCTCTCTCTCTCTGCGTCCGTCCGTGTATCCGCTGTCTGTCCATCTGTCCATCTGTCTCTGTCCCTCTGTCTCTGTCTGTCTGTCTCTGTGTGTCTGTGTATCTGTTTATCTGCTGTCTTTTTCAGTCTGTCTATTCGACTGTCTGTCTGTCTCTGTCTGTCTGTCTACCTGTCTCTGCCTGTGTCTGTGTATCTGCTGTCTGTCTCTGTGTCTGTATGTCGTTGTATTTGCTGTCTGTCCGTCCGTCTATTCGTCGTGTCTCTTGTATGTCTATCTGTCTGTGTCTGTGTACCTGCTGTCTGTCTGTCGGTTTGTCCATCTGTCTGTCCGTCAGCCTGTCTCTGTATGTCTCAAAATGAAGCGACTGATGGCGGAGAACGATGCAAAATTTAGAAAGAGAGGGGGTTAGTTACCGCCAAGGACATTGACAAACAAAGCACAGGACAAGACACGGTGCGGTGCAACCCCCCCCCCCCCCTTTTTTCCTTTTCCTCTCCCATAGTCCCCTCTGTCATTTCCTTCTTCAAACAAAAAATAGATCACATTTAACATTTAGGACAGTACAAACAAAGAACGAAGAGAGACTTATCTGACGTCCATGTGGAGAATGGCCGCCAGAAGGAAATGACAGAGGGGATTATTGGAGAGAAAAAGGAGAGTGTGTGTGTGTGTGTGTGTGTGGGGGGGGGGGGGGGGGGGGGGGTGTGGAGGGAGGGGAGGAGGAGGGGAGGATGAGGCGATGGGTTGTGTAGTTAGTTTAGCGGGGTGGTGTGGTGGTATGTGACGGTTATGGTTAAGATAGATTGATAATAATTCTGCGCTACTAGCTACAGGCAGACTGCAGCAGAAGTGGAATCCACCAGCCTCGGGAGGCTTTGAAAGGGATGTTGCCTTCCATGGACATGGTCCCTCCCCCCCCCCCCCCCCCCCCCCCCCCCCCCCCCCCCCCCCCCCAGTTTCTCCCCCCCAGTTTCTTCCACAGTTCTTTGAGAAAGAATCGAGGACTGGGAATCGCGTCCTTCGCGATGGAAAGATGTGGGTAGGAAACTGTGTCCCACAGGAATGCTCGGTGGAATAGGTGTGACATGCGTTTTACCGTGGAGAGTCGGAGATAGGAAATCGCGCCCACCTAGATGCCTGTTGAAGTCGGTGTGGAGGCAGACAGGAATCCCTGCGCTACCCTCTGATCGCTCTGAAATAAAGTTCTATAGAGGACACTTCGACGGTAGCATTTGTAGACGGATGAGTCAGACGCTTCACGGAGATTATGCGGTCTGTGCCTCAGTGACATAGCTGACGTGTGTTATTAGGGCCATAGCCACGTAGACGGTCTTGCAGCTATTCGGTGGGTGCCTCTGAAGCATGTGTTAGAGGTGGCTGGCATACAGGTGTGGGAAGAACACGTTGATAAACCAGTATCATCGAGACTTGTGAACGACCAGGGCTGATGGTTTGAAGGAAATTTCTTTCGTGGCGGCTAGTGTACAGGCTTTTTTGCAATCGCAGGCTCTTCGATGTGAAGCACTAGGGCAATGCCCTCCTGCTCTTCTTTGAATTTAAATTGAGCACGAGTTTGACGTGGCATGGTATACTGGCAGTAACGTGTGGAGTTTTCGCTATAATTACTCGAAGCGAGTCAAATGCACACTGGCACAAAATCCACCCCGTTGAGCTGTTGCTATGGTGAGATATAGATTGAGCACCGTCAGACAGAAGAGCTGTGTGACTGGGGGTGGTTGCAGACGAGCGGCTGTCTGTGGGGGTGACTAGTACTGTGGTAGGTGGCGAAATGATTTTGCCCGGAGAGCAGACATACTGATGATCGTAGCTTGGCACCAGCTGCATAATATGAGTGTACCAGCGAAATAGGGTGCGTGGAAAAAACCTCCCAGACCTTGTCTTGCGCGTGGAAATCTCTCTCTCTCTCTCTCACTCACGCCAACACACACACACACACACACACACAAACACATTTGCACACACACACACACACACACACACATGCGCGCACACACACACAGAAACACACTCACAGAAACACACACACACAGACACACACACGCATAGAGAGACAGACACATACAGATACACACACACACACACACACACACACACTCGCGTGCATATACATGTATGAACGCACGCACTCTGTCTCTGTCTCACACACAGACACTCTCTCACACACATACTCAAACACACGTACGCGTGCGCAGTCTCTCTCTCTGTCTATCTCTCTGTAATATGACATATGCGAAATGAAGTACTAATTCTACTCTCTCTACTGTACACTATTACTACTTATAGCAGTAGCAAGGGTTTGTGTGTGTATGTAGTGAATGTATACGCGTGTGGGCATGGGCGAATGTGTGTGCCTGAGCGCTTTGCGTGATTGTTCAGACGGTTAAGATCAAGACCATCAAACTCAAACATATACGTGTACGCGCCCACACACACAACATACATACATAAATTTGTGATTAATTTTTGTGATTATGAGACCCCCCCCCCCCGGCCCCCCCCCCGCCGCCCGCCGCCGCCCGCCGCCGCCCCCCGCCCCGCCCGCCGCCGCCTCCTCCGCCTGATGATTTGTCGGGTAGATGCGGCTTAACGTGGCTGCGCTCTTGGCGTCAAATAGAGGCATACTATATGCCATAACTTGGCGGTGTTGCAGCCAGTAAGGTTTGAAGGAAGAATCTACTAGCAATTCCTAAGCAGCCAGCGAAGAGTAGCAAGGAAGCAAAAGGACATTGTGCAGAGAATAAAAGTTGCTTAAAAACTAAGAACATTGTGGAAACAGTATGAAGTGTAGTTTGACTACATTTGAGCCAATCCAATGAAGGATGCAAGGGAGATAAAAAGATATGGAACAATGTGAGTGCTTAGGTATGCTGTTGAATAACCCAAGCATTATTAGCTGCAATTAACTTTACAGAACAACCTTTACTCCGATCTTGTAACAGATCCAATCCTTGTGAATGGGAGAGAGAGAGAGAGAGAGAGAGAGAGAGAGAGAGAGAGAGAGAGAGAGAGAGTGTGAGTGTGTGTGTGTGTGTGTGTGTGTGTGTGTGTGTGTGTGTGTGTGTGTGTGTGTGTGTGTGTGTGTGTGTGAGAGTGTGTGTGTGTGAGTGAGTGAGAGTGTGAGAGAGAGTGTCATCTGTCAAGTCTGTGTTTTTGTGTGTGTGTTTCGTGTGTGTGTGTGTGTGTGTGTGTGTGTGTGTGTGTGAGTGAGTGTGGAGAGAGAGAGAGAGAGAGAGAGAGAGAGAGAGAGAGAGAGAGAGAGAGAGAGAGAGAGAGAGAGAGAGAGAGAGAGAGAGAGAGATTGATAATCATCAAGTAAGTCTGGTTTTTGTGCTGGTTTTCGTCTGAAGGGCTAAGTGGTGGTGACTTTATTTCAGGAGGATACTGAAATTGCGGTCGCAGTGTTCGGCAGGGGAGTTGACTCTAACCCTTAACCTGTGCACCAATGGACTGTACTGGCGCCGAAAAGTAGAAGGAATTACACGGTAAATGAACACATACATTATATAAATAGATATGAATGAGTCGAAACGTATGAATATTACATACGTTTTGACCCCGGTTTTATTGGATACACGCGAACTCTGCGCAAGTGCACCTCGCGTGAGAAGCGTTCACTGACAAATAGGTAAATAAGCAGACGAACTGCGGGAGTACGAGTCTTGGGCTTGAAAAGAGCGGACCCAGTAACTTGCAGTTAGTTCAAGGAGCTGCGTCGTGGAACAGTAATACCAGTGACACACCAGTGCTAGGGCGTGCAGTTAATAGGGGACAGTTTAGCTCTGTCACTGCGATAAAACAGCCATACATGGTTTATAAGGGCTTTGAAGGTTCTGAAAGTAGCACTGATGGGCCAGGAGACTGACACTGACAGAAAGACTGTGAGAGACTCTCGACTTGGTGGTTGGTGCCGTTGAAGGGCTTGGGAAAGAAAGGAACCTCCAAGCCACAGTCTGGAGTTACCATGCAAGGTAGACTCTGTGTGTGTGTGTGTGTGTGTGTGTGTGTGTGTGTGTGTGTGTGTGTGTGTGTGTGTGTGTGTGTGTACAACGGAACGTTTTGAAAGTGTGTATGGAGGCACTGTATAGATGTATTAGTGGTTTAGAACACATGTTCACGTTCTATTATAATTATAGCTGGTGTATTATAATTATACCTGGATTTATCCGTATTCATTTTTATTGTTTGCAAACGTGTCAAATGTAGATCTATCTGGCCTGCGTTTGTGACTGATAGGAATAATAGGTACGCATTTTTCAATTTTGCATAGACAAAATGCCATACCTGGGGCGAATAACTGAGGGGGGGGGGGGGGGGGGGGGTTGTTTACTTTTATTGCTTGCATAACAAACGGAAAGTTGAAAGGTAGAGACATTGGCTTTAGGCCTTGACTACTGGAGAAATAGAAATTGAAATTACCTTTCTAAATGGTACACGCGCGTACGGAAGTTATGCACACAGATAGACAATTTAATGAATCGATAACTTGCTATTCGACAGGGTCATTGAAAATTACGTATGTATTTTTAAAGGGGAGTGTGGTGACACATCAGGGTTCAGTCTGGAAGAAACAGATTGTGGTAGAAAAGCGGGAGTGACAAGTACTTATAGTTAAAATCCATGAGTCTGCCATGAATTTTCTTGCATGATTTGCAGGAGAAAATCCGATAGAAATGGAGCGGATACGAAACCGGTAGGTGCTGTGCTGTGGTAGTTTTTTTTGTCACCTTTTTACTGTTGTTGTGTTCAGGATGCTCTGTGACAGATGATAAGACTTGTTTTCACATTTTTTTTACTTTAACAGTTTAAACATATGAGTATTTGTAAGTCCGACTTTGCAGCCAAAAACAGTAACATTTGAATCAACGGTTTATGTCAAGGACTGATTGGTTACCTACTGTATTACTTTTTTCACATTCATTGATTTGTTTCACGGATAAAATCAGTGGAAATGGACGTCATCTATGGTGTACAAAAGTTTACTGAGACCTTATCACTCTTGGAGAAAATAATTGTTGGAGGAATCCATTGTTGTGTGTGTGTATAACACTTGTCATTGTCTGTTTTTGTTTCTGTGTCTCTGTTTGTCTCTTTCTCACACACACACACACACACACACACACACACACACACACACACACACACACACACACACACACACACACACACACACACACACACACACACACACACACACACACACACACACACACACACACACACACACACACCACGTGTGCTCACATGCTTGTAAACAAATCTAGATAGTGCTGTCATGTAAGATGTGTTTGGTGATATGTCAATGGATGCTACTGTTGTGTGTTTTGCTTCTTCATATTTTTTTTTTTCATAAAGAAGTGTGTACACATGCTTGACTGTTGTGTGTGTGTAGTGTTGGATGTGTGACAGTCTGTGCTTATGATACTAGCTGAAATGATATTCTCAATTGGAGTATTAACTGCTGTGCATTGTTTCATGTTGTAGTTATGTTACAGATTTCAGTTACTGTTTTCTGTTATACATGTGGTGCTGTTTGAAAATTTCCACTTTGAGGTCTGTTTGCAATTGAACTGAAGAGTGGAGTGATATATTTTGCATAATTTGCATTTTATGGGTGGCTATTGAAATAAATGTAGGTACAGAAAGAAGGGTACATCTGAAAGCAGCTCATAATAGAAAAACATTGTTTTTTTTTTTTTTTGCAGGGAATATGAAAGGGAGTTTAGTAGACCTTCTCTATGTATTAAAGTGAAGCATCAGTGTCATGGCACACTCTTTTCCAGCCCATCGCCCTCCCCCTCTCCCTCTCCCCCCCCCCCCCCCCCCCCCCCCCCCCCCTGCCCGCTTCCCGACTTCACCGCGACTTCTCCCGACCGCCCACTCCTCCTCCCGACTGCTTCCCCCGACCGCCCGCCCCCCTTCCACCGCCCGCCCCTTGCTTTCGCGTCCGCACCGCCCCTTGTTTCCCCCCGTAACCCCCGCCCCTCTTCTCAGCCTTCTCCACTTCTACCACTGAATCTGCTCCGCTCTTTTCCCTTTCGCCTTATCTTGCATGGGAGGAGCATGTGATGTATATTGTGGAAAACTTGCTGACAGCTTGCTGACAGTGTGCGTGTTGGTTTTTTGGGAAGTTATATTCTTATGTATAATTCACTTTCACATTATACATCTTTTGTATATACTTTTCTTGTAAGTGCTCAACCTCATGTTAGATGAAGCAAACTCACAGACAGCAAATCATATGATTATGTTCCTCCACCTTCTTCTTCTGTTGTTTTCTTTTTGTTGTTTAGTTTTTTTGGTTTAATATTGGCTGGTGACCCTAAATGAAAGGTCACTGGTGACAAGATTTTTAACATTACGCATAAAATTAATAGTTGATGGTATCGAGCACTGACATACACGCCTGATTAAAAACTATGTTGATTTTAGGGTTGTTTTTTTTCATTCTCAGATTCCTACAGAAAGGGATGAAGAATAATTGTCACATTACTTGATCATACTCGTGTGTTAATCAGGAAAGAGGAAGACCCTGATGCAGCTGTGTGATGCCAGTGCTGCAGATGGCAGCAACACGGAATGAAGTCAAAGCTAGAGGAACGTGCTGACCAGGCTGTACAGCACAGCAGTGACAAGTAGTCCACGTTTTGAGGTATATTTTCTCCTTATGCACGCTGATACGTTTGCAGAAACTCCTTATCTAGCCAAGCAACTGTGTGTGTGATGATTTTTCTGTTCATTCAAGTCATCCGATCTTGAACAGTTTCTTAACGGTTTGGAACAAAGGTCGGCGATCGTGAAGGTAGACAGGAGGAAAGAAGTAAAAAAAAACACAGCATGACAGGACAGAAGACCCCCTACATCGTCATGACACGTGCAATGGTTGGAAACCGGGGAGGGAGCCTTCTTTTAAGTCTGCAGTATCTCACAGCCACTCTAAATTGCATTCCTGTTGTTTGTTGTACATAACTCAGCTATCACTCACTTTTCCTCAGACTTTGTATTTGTCCTAAGAAAGACCTTTATGTACACTTCAACTTTGTTACTGTCATTTGAAAAGTACAGTTCATGTTCGAGTACACATGTACCTTTTCCTTCTTAGTTTCTCACTTGTTAACTGTGAACAATGTTTTATTGCATCTTAGCACACATCGTGTCACACAATGACACAATGAAGACTCCTTAAACATATCTGAATGAAGATAGAAAAAAGTCTGTCATTCTGTTGAATACTGCTTTATGTCATTCGTTTTCTTTCAGATGACATTGACATTCCACATGAAGACAAGTACTTTACCGAGTTTTTATTATATACAGACAGTCTGTCTGTAACAGTGTAGCAACGTTATTGTATTACATAAAGAAAGTACACATAGATACTCTGTGTATAACAGTGCCATAACCTGACTGCATTCTATACATAAAGTAAAAAAGAGTGCTACAACATCGTTGGATTTCATGAAGACGGTACACACACAAAGTATGTGTTTAAGAGTGCCAACTTATTGCTTTACATACAGGCGGTACTTTCTTGCCTGTGTTGTGAATTTGTGAAAGAGAACAGATACACCTTTTTTCACATGTGCAGATACACGGTATGCCTTTCTTTCATGGTAGCAAACAGATTGGCGGAAAAAGTTGTTTATTGGACACAACTGACATACGTGTGTTGTCTGCAACAGCATTTCCCACCCACAAACATTTCAGGAAAAGGGAGGATCTGACATTTGTTGGCTATCTCTTTGTAAGAGAAGTGTATGGCCCTAGTTAGCAGTCACTGATCTGCAGCTGTGTTACTTGTCAGTCACATAAGCATATTTACAGTAGGAAAAAGAGTATTTGACATTTTGGTATACTGACAGAGGAGGAAAAAAAAGTTATGACCAAATTGTTTTATTACTTCTGTTTCAGTGAGGAGTCTGTTCATTGACAGTGCATTGTCCTGTGAAGAGGAATGGAAACCTGAGGTAACCGATTGTGCCACCACGCTATGAGAATGATAAATAACTGACATTTGACATGTCCATAACAAAACAGATCGACGTATTTAAAGAGTATGTAGAGCACACTGTCTTGGCTGTTTTTGGAGATTGAGGCATGTGATTATAGCTACAGGAAGATATGTCATGCTTTATTTCCACATGTATATTTGCTCAGACATGATTGCAGTTTGCACAGGGTTTCTGTGACAGTTATACGTCATGCCTACATATTTACATTGCATATTGCAAGCTGTATGTCTTTTCTAAAACAGCTCAAGTAGGATGTGCCGGCTGCAGTTATTTCTTCATGTCCTTTTCATGCTGAAAAATTACATGTTCGAGACTAAGACGATTGAAAAGTGTGTGAGTGCACATTTCAATTAACCACTATTAAGCGGCTGTTGACTTTTAACACCATTCATTTCAGTTCCACTGGAAACGTTCGTGACGTGTATTCTTACTGAAGAACAATGTTTTGTTGGCATAAATGGCATACATTTATTACATTCATTGAAGTCCAGCAGTTGTTTTTATATAGCTTACATACACTTTAAGGATGAAGATTGACATCCAGAAATTAATGCTTACCAGGGAAATAGCTGAACCAACTTCAGCCGGGGAAAAGGTAATATACACTGTGGAGTTCAGTGTGTATGTGCTGCTTCGGTTTGTTCCAGTTCTTTATATTCTTTCAGGAAAAGGGAGGATCTGACAGCAAAATACATATGTCATAACTCAGGCAATGCCTTTCCACCCCTTTGTCTTTCCTCGCTTGATGTGTTATTCTCTTGTTGCCTCCATCAGTCAGTCTCTCCATCCTTACTGCTGATCACCTGTCTTCAGCCTTCACTGTGTCTCTCCTCATGATTGCCTTCATGTCATGAAAAGAGTTGTGTGTGTGTGTGTGTGAGTGAGAGAGAGTGTGTGTGTGTGTGTGTGTGTGTGTGTGTGTGTGTGTGTGTGTGTGTGTGTGTGTGTGTGTGTGTGTGTGTGTGTGTGTGTGAAAAGAGGACAGAAGAAGACCTGTTGCAATTAATAATATGAAGCATGTAATTTATAATATGAATCGATGCATTATGATAGGGTTGTTTTTCTGTGCAACGAGGCAGTCCGGATGGAGCACATAGTACATGACGAAGTGACGAAGAATTAGGTTTTTCAATGTTTGGGACACCGCCCGACAGACGCAGACACTGAAAGAGAATGTCAAAGTGGAAAAAGGAAAAGGAGAGAGTGCCAATACATTCGTCTGGACGGTTCCAGGGAAAGAAATGGATCTATGATATAGGTTATATGCACTTGATTACTTCAAACATGTCATGTTAAACCTATTGTATGTTTATTACATTCTGCTAGGAATACTAACTTGCTCTTTACATGACTCTTGGCAAGCACAAAGAATCCCAAAGATGGACATGGCACTCCCGAAAACAGTCAGTATGACAGCCAGAGGGATTAAACCTTTGTGAAGATGTGATTCAGATTTGCCATCAGCCGAGAAGAAGTATTACTTCCCGATCTGATGTTGGTACTGACTTTGAATTCATCATGAAGTGACACATGTCCAGGAATAAGAGAAGGAGGCAAACATTTGTGACTAACTCCGGAAATGTAAACTAACCTACTGAAAGTGATTGAGTGACATTATTTTTAGTAAATGGATTTAAATACGTGATATCTAGCTGTCTTTAGCCATCCTTTCCCGTTCCAATCTGTACAGCCTTCCCAACACAGTACACAGATTCATCAGTAAGATGATGCAGCTAACATTACCGAATAGAAGATACCAGCTGTAAGGGAGGATCAGACTTCTTGGAAGTAACAGTGGTCTTCGCTTCCCTTCCCTTACTAGTCCCACACAGCAAGGTGCTTATTCTGATTGCACTTGTACATTACTTTTCATCTGAAACGTTTAGGAACATTTCCACGTCCATACATTTTTCAGAAATGAGAAATTCAAGGCACTGGAAAGAAGTTCATGGGAAAGGGATGAAAACCTGCGCATGGAATAGGGACGACTGCAGGGTGCAACCGATTGAGAGAAGATCTTGAAGCATATGGACGACAAACAGGATGGCAGATCAACGTCTGGAAGAAGATATCCACAGACGACTGCCACGTCAACATGCAGGTGAGAGTCTTTTTTCACTTACGAAAGCATGTATTTTATGCATTTTTACTTTTGGGGTATTGCTTCTACTTCACAGTGAGTATTGCTCATGAAATTAACAGGACTTCATACATCGTATGACAGTAATCATATATGGAGAAATACATCTGAATTGGTACGAAGACATAGCAACATGGACTTCATTCAGCTGTAGCTTCATTCAAATGTTGAATTACACGATTCTGGGTAATGTATGACATGCGAAAACAAACGTTTTTTTCCATGTGAATGGGAGACAATACAGCAACAATTTGCCAGTGAGGGGAAAAAACATGTATGTCAGGGCACTTGGAAAAAAAAATCATTTATTTCAGGACACGCTACACTCCTATTCATGTGGCAATTTATAGCCAAATGTAAGATGTACATGA
>JADBJO010035721.1:10000-11916 GCA_016801955.1 Conus betulinus | reverse complement strand
GTGTTATGGTAGACAAATGCTAACCTTGTGTTGCGACCTTGATACAATATACAGAGAGCGCCAAATGGCAACCTGTTGTCGATATCTTAAGGCTGAAGATGCCAGGAGAGAGATATTACGTCTATGTGAGCGTTTCCTCTGTTGTGGCTTACTTAAGGCTAAAGATTCATGAAAAATTGGGAGTTGATATGACTCTCAGTGTAGGAAGGTAGCCAAATGCCAACCTTGTGCTGGGAACTTAAGGCTGAAGATGCGTAAAGCGAGAGAGGTTCTGTGGCCTCACATACAGACATATATAGAGGTATGTGTGTGTGTGTTTCTCTCATGCCACTCAGTTAAAGCTGAAGATGCGGATATCGCAGCGGGAGTTACTATCACTATCAAGGTAGCCAAGTTCCAATCTTTTGTTGCGACCTTAAAACAATATGCGGAGAGGGAGAGAGGTTATACCGTGACCTGATATACATATATGGATATATTGATACGTGTGTGCGCGCGTGCACGCGTATGTGTGTGTGTGTGTGTGTGTGTGTGTGTGTGTGTGTGTGTGTGTGTGTGTGTGTGTGTGTGTGTGTACGTGATTATACATATGCGTCTGTGTATGTGTGCGTGTATTTTTGCAGCTTGCTTAAGGCTGAAGATGCAGACAGTGCCAAATGCCAACCTGACGATATCTTAAGGCTGAAGATGCAAGGAAGGAGAGAGATTACCCCTGCAGGCTTACATACATACTGACTGACTGACTGAAACCATTTATTGTGAGATTAACATAGTGTTGTACTGACTACATACATACATGATTACACATATACGCATGTCTATGGGTGCGTGTTTCTCTGTTGCGGCATATTTAAGCTGAAGATGCATGAAAAAAAATGGGAGTTAATATGACTCAATGTAGGAAGGTAGCCAAATGCCAACCTTGTGCTGGAAACTTAAGGCTGAAGATGCTTTGAGCGAGAGAGGTTCTGTGGCCCTACATACAGACATATAATAGAGGTACATGTATGTGTGTCTCATGCCACTCACTTAAGGCTGAAGATGCGGATATTGCGGCGGGAGCGTTATGGTAGCCAAATGCTAACCTTGTGTTGCGACCTTAAGACTTAATATGCAGAGAGCGCCAAATGCCAACCTGTTGTCGATATCTTAAGGCTGAAGATGCCAGGAGAGAGAGATATTACGCTGCAGGCATACATGAATACATGATTACACATATACGCATGTCTATGTGTCGTGTTTCCTCTGTTGCGGCTTACTTAAGGCTGAAGATGCATGAAAAATTGGGAGTTAATACGACTCTTAATGTACAAAGGTAGCCAAATGCCAACCTTGCGCTGGGATCTTAAGGCTGAAGATGCCTGGATTGAGAGAGGTTGTGTAGCTTTACATACAGACTTAGAGTACGTGTGTGTGTGTGTATCTCATGCCGCTCAGTTAAGGCTGAAGATGCAGATTTCGCGGCGGGAGTAACTATCACTCTCAAGGTAACCAAGTGCCAATCTTTTGTTGCGACCTTAAGACAACATGCGGAGAGGGAGAGAGGTTATACAGCGACCACATATACATATATAGATATACTGAAACGTGTGTGTGTGCGCGCGCGCTTATGTGTGTGTGTGTGTGTGTGTGTGTGTGTGTGTGTGTGTGTGTGTGTGTGTGTGTGTGTGTGATTATACATATACGTCTTTGTATGTGTGCGTGTATTTTTGCAGCTTACTTAAGGCTGAATGCGATGCGCCAAATTCCAACCTGTCGATATCTTAAGGCTGAAGATGCCATGAGGGAGAGACTGTCTGCATATCTTAAGGCTGAAGATGTCATGAGGCGTGTGTTTCATTACGGTTTTACTTAAGGCTGAAGATGCTTACATACATACGTGATTAAAAATATACGCATGTCTATATGTGCGTGTT
>JADBJO010035721.1:0-5000 GCA_016801955.1 Conus betulinus | reverse complement strand
TAGTCAAATGCCAACCTTGTGCTGGAAACTTAAGGCTGAAGATGCTTCGAGCGAGAGAGGATTTAGCGGCCTTACATACAGACATATAGTGGTACGTGTATGTATCTCATGACGCTCACTTAAGGCTGAAGATGCAGATATTGTGACGGGAGTTATGGTCGCCAAATGATAACCTCTTGTTGCGACCTTAAGACTTATATGCAAGGAGCCATATGCCAACCTGTTGTCATTGTCTTATGGCTGAAGATGCTAGGAGCGAGAGAGATTACGCTGCAGGCTTACATACATACATGATTACTCATATATGCATGTCTATGTGCGTGTTTCTCTGTTGCGGCTTACTTAAGGCTGAAGATTGATGAAAAATTGGAGTTGATATGACTGTCAATGTAGGAAGGCAGCCCAATGCCAACCTTGTGCGGGAACTTAAGGCTGAAGATGCTTCAAGCGAAAGAGGTTCTGCGGCCTTACATACAGATATATAATAGAGGTACATGTATGTGTGTATTTCATGCCGCTTGCTTAAGGCTGAAGATGTGGATATTGTGTGCGGGAGTGTTATGGTAGCCAAATGTTAACCTTTTGTTGCGACCTTAAGACTTAATATGTAGAGAGCTCCAAATGCCAACCTGTCAGTATCTTAAGGCTGAAGATGCCAGGAGAAAGAGAGATTACGCTGCAGGCTTACATACATACATGATTACACATATACGCATGTCTATGTGTGCGTGTTTCTCTGTTGTGGCTTACTTAAGGCTGAAGATGCATGAAAAATTGGGAGTTAATATGACTCTCAATATAGGAAGGTAGGCAAATGCCAAACTTGTGCTGGGAACTTAAGGCTGAAGATGCTTCGAGCGAGAGAGGTTCTGCGGCCTTATATACAAACATATAGAGGTACATGTGTGTGTGTGTCTCTCATGCCTCTAAGTTAAGGGCTGAAGATGCGGATATCGCGGCAGGAGTAACTATCACTCTCAAGGTAGCCAAGTGCCAATCTTTTGTTGCGACCTTAAAACAATATGCGGAAAAGGAGAGAGGTTATACCAGCGACCACATATACATATATAGATATACTGATACGTGTGTGTGTGTGCGCGCGCGTGTGCGTGTGTGTGTGTGTGTGTGTGTGTGTGTGTGTGTGTGTGTGTGTGTGTGTGTGTGTGTGTGTTATACATATATGCATATGCATCTGTGTATGTGTGCGTGTATTTTTGCAGCTTACTTAAGGCTGAGGATGCAAAGCGCCAAATGCCAATGTCGATATCTTAAGGCTGAAAATGCCAGGAGTGTGAGAGATTACGCTGCAGGCTTACATACATACATGATTACACATATACGCATGTCTATGTGTGCGTGTTTCTCTGTTGCGGCTTACTTAAGGCTGAAGATGCATGAAAAAATTGGGAGTTAATATGACTGTCTGTCAATGTAGGAAGGTACCAAATGCCAACCTTGTGCTGGGAAACTTAAGGCTGAAGATGCCTCGAGTGAGAGAGTTTCTGCGGCCTTCCATACAGACATATAATAGAGGTGAGTGTGTGTGTGTATCTCTCATGCTGCTCAGTTAAGGCTGAAGATGCGAATATCGTGGCGGGAGTAACTATCACTCTCAAGGTAGCCAAGTGCCAATCTTTTGTGTGACCTTAAAACAATATGCGAGAGGTAGAGAGGTTGTACCGCGACCTGATATACATATATATATATATATATATATATATATATATATATATATATATATATATATATGTATACTGTGTGTGTGTGTGTGCGCGCGCGCGTGTATGTTTTTGAGTTGTGTGTGTGTGTGTGTGTGTGTGTGTGTGTGTGTGTGTGTGTGTGTGTGTGTGTGTGTGTGTGTGTGTGTGATGATTATACATATGCGTCTGTGTATGTTTGCATGTATTTTTGCAGCTTACTTAAGGCTGAAGATGCGGTCTGCGCCAAATGCCAACCTGTTGTCGATATCTTAAGGCTGAAGATGCCAGAAGGAGAGAGACATAAAGCTGCAGGCTTACATACATACATACATGATTACACATGTACGCATGTCTATGTGTGCGTGTTTCTCTGTTGCGGCTTACTTAAGGCTGAAGATGCATGAAAAAATGGGAGTTAATATGACTGTCAATGTAGGAAGGTAGCCAAATGCCAACCTTGTGCTTGGAACTCAAAGGCTGAAGATGCTTCGAGCGAGAGAGGTTTTGCGGCCTTACATACAGATGTATAGAGGTACGTGTATGTGTGTATCTCATGTCGCTCACTTAAGGCTGAAGATGCGGATATTTTTGCAGGAGTTATGGTAGCCAAATGATAACTATGTGTGCGTGTGTGTGCACGCGCGCGTATGTGTTTGTGTGTGTGTGTGTGTGTGTGTGTGTGTGTGTGTGTGTGTGTGTGTGTGTGTGTGTGTGTGTACATATACATATATGCATCTGTGTATGTGTGCATGTATTTTTGCAGCTTACTTAAGGCTGAGATGCGGAGTGCTCCAAATGGAAACCTGTTGTCGATATCTTAAGGCTGAAGATGCGACGAGTGAGAGACATTACGCTGCAGGCTTACATACATACATGATTACACATATACGCATGTCTATGTGTGCGTGTTTCTCTGTTACAGCTTACTTAACGCTGAAGATGCATGAAAAATTGGGAGTTAATATGACTGTCAATGTAGGAAGGTAGCCAAATGCCTACCTTGTGGTGGAACTTAAGGCTGAAGATGCTTCGAGCGAGAGAGGTTTTGCGGCCTTACATACAGACATATAATAGAGGTACATGTATGTGTGTATCTCATGTCGCTCACTTAAGGCTGAAGATGCGGATATTGTGTCGGAAGTGTTATGGTAGACAAATGCTAACCTTGTGTTGCGACCTTGATACAATATACAGAGAGCGCCAAATGGCAACCTGTTGTCGATATCTTAAGGCTGAGATGCCAGGAGAGAGATATTACGCTGCAGGCTTACATACATACATGATTACACATACACGCATGTCTATGTGTGCGTTTCCTCTGTTGTGGCTTACTTAAGGCTGAAGATTCATGAAAAATTGGGAGTTGATATGACTCTCAGTGTAGGAAGGTAGCCAAATGCCAACCTTGTGCTGGGAACTTAAGGCTGAAGATGCGTAAAGCGAGAGAGGTTCTGTGGCCTCACATACAGACATATAGAGGTATGTGTGTGTGTGTTTCTCTCATGCCACTCAGTTAAAGCTGAAGATGCGGATATCGCGGCGGGAGTTACTATCACTATCAAGGTAGCCAAGTTCCAATCTTTTGTTGCGACCTTAAAAACAATATGCGGAGAGGGAGAGAGGTTATACCGTGACCTGATATACATATATAGATATATTGATACGTGTGTGCGCGCGTGCACGCGTATGTGTGTGTGTGTGTGTGTGTGTGTGTGTGTGTGTGTGTGTGTGTGTGTGTGTGTGTGTGTGTGTGTACGTGATTATACATATGCGTCTGTGTATGTGTGCGTGTATTTTTGCAGCTTGCTTAAGGCTGAAGATGCAGACAGTGCCAAATGCCAACCTGACGATATCTTAAGGCTGAAGATGCAAGGAAGGGAGAGAGATTACCCTGCAGGCTTACATACATACTGACTGACTGACTGAAACCATTTATTGTGAGATTAACATAGTGTTGTACTGACTACATACATACATGATTACACATATACGCATGTCTATGGGTGCGTGTTTCTCTGTTGCGGCATATTTAAGGCTGAAGATGCATGAAAAATTGGGAGTTAATATGACTCAATGTAGGAAGGTAGCCAAATGCCAACCTTGTGCTGGAAACTTAAGGCTGAAGATGCTTTGAGCGAGAGAGGTTCTGTGGCCCTACATACAGACATATAATAGAGGTACATGTATGTGTGTATCTCATGCCACTCACTTAAGGCTGAAGATGCGGATATTGCGGCGGGAGCGTTATGGTAGCCAAATGCTAACCTTGTGTTGCGACCTTAAGACTTAATATGCAGAGAGCGCCAAATGCCAACCTGTTGTCGATATCTTAAGGCTGAAGATGCCAGGAGAGAGATATTACGCTGCAGGCATACATGAATACATGATTACACATATACGCATGTCTATGTGTCGTGTTTCCTCTGTTGCGGCTTACTTAAGGCTGAAGATGCATGAAAAATTGGGAGTTAATACGACTCTCAATGTACAAAGGTAGCCAAATGCCAACCTTGCGCTGGGATCTTAAGGCTGAAGATGCCTGGATTGAGAGAGGTTGTGTAGCCTTACATACAGACTTATAGATGTACGTGTGTGTGTATCTCATGCCGCTCAGTTAAGGCTGAAGATGCAGATTTCGCGGCGGGAGTAACTATCACTCTCAAGGTAACCCAAGTGCCAATCTTTTGTTGCGACCTTAAGACAACATGCGGAGAGGGAGAGAGGTTATACAGCGACCACATATACATATATAGATATACTGAAACGTGTGTGTGTGCGCGCGCGCTTATGTGTGTGTGTGTGTGTGTGTGTGTGTGTGTTGTGTGTGTGTGTGTGTGTGTGTGTGTGTGATTATACATATACGTCTTTGTATGTGTGCGTGTATTTTTGCAGCTTACTTAAGGCTGAAGATGCGGAGTGCCGCCAAATTCAACCTGTCGATATCTTAAGGCTGAAGATGCCATGAGGGAGAGACATTACGCTGCAGGCTTACATACATACGTGATTAAAAATATACGCATGTCTATATGTGCGTGTTTCTCTCTGTTGCGGCTTACTTAAGGCTGATGATGCATGAAAAATTGGGAGTTGATATGACTCTCAATGTAGAAAGGCAGCCAAATGCCAACCTTGCGCTAGGAACTTAAGGCTGAAGATGCCTTGGGCGAGAGGTTCTGTGGCCTTACATACAGACTTATAGAGGTACGTGTGTGTGTGTGTGTATCTCTCATGCCGCTCAGTTAAGGCTGAAGATGCGGATATCGTGGCGTGTGTAACTATCACTCTCAAGGTAGCCAAGTG
>JADBJO010035720.1:0-11917 GCA_016801955.1 Conus betulinus | reverse complement strand
CCAAAGAGCGAGTGATCCTGGCCCGGGACACATCGGGGGAGAGTGAGGAGCGTGCAAGCACCGCGTCTCTAGCCACTAGCAGACAATTAAAATGGCTTGTTGCTGCGCTGTCCGTCCGCCGCAGCCGCCAAGTGATGCGATATCCTGTTAACTAGGTGTCGCATAAAGGGTCGCTGAATAAGCGAGGTTCGTCCTGGTGTGTGTTCGGAGTTTGTATCCGAAGGCACTGGGACGGCGCCGTCATCCCCAGGCCAGAGTACCTCCGCCCTCTGCAAGAGCATGCTAAGGTAGGCATGCCCTGCAGTGTGGTGTGTAAGATGCCCATCCGGGCTACTCGGTCCCAGTCCTTTAGCGCTTAAAGGGGATGGTGGCCGAAGTAGGGGGGGCCCGGTTGGGTATCAGGCGACAATCTGATTGGGAGATGGCCCACTCCCTGGTAACCGGATTGTCGGCAAAGAGGGAGGCAAACTGGGCTTTCCTGTGGGTCCCAAGTAGGGCGCCGAAGGGGGCCGCATTGGGTGCCGGGGGCAGGTCTTGACCCGGCGTGGGGACGGCGTCTGCACCCCTGGCGCGTTTTGCCGGACTCTCCCACAGCGAAGTGAGTGACTGAGGTGCGACAATTCTGAGTCTGGAGTATTGGGCTGGGGGCAGCCCAACGATCTCAGGGAAGGCCAAGATCGGCAGAGGGAGGGGCGTCCCTCGACACGAAGTCCGTCGGTCGAAACCGTTCAATGGTGTGGATGTCATAAAGGGATGAGAAGAAGTCCTCATCGTAGTCGTCCTCAGGCTGTGGGGAGTCAAGTTCCTGGGAAGGGAGGTCTTCCTCAGGGGGCAACTGCGCGGGTGCGCGAGGGTCCCGCCCTGGTAGGGTGGTGGCGGGGGGGGGGGGGGATGGCGGGACCCTCGTGGCTATGCTCGGCAGACGGGCTGGGGTGGGAGAGCCCGGACTGCCGATCGATCGGACAGCGCCCGAGGTGGGAGACCCAGGTCGACCCAAGTCTGCGAGGTTGGGTGCCACAATCGACCAAATTGTTGTTCAGGTTGGGTGTGTGTATTGAGCCACTGGTCCCTCTCGGGGGCATAGAGCCACTGGTCCCCGGGGAGATAAGCGGGCTGTGGCGGCCCAGAGTACTGTGCAGGGACTCGCCGGGGACCGGGGTAACCTTGGGCAGCAGGGGGGGAATAGTAATCGACCCTGGTATGTGGTTTCCCCCCCGGGAGCGTGCCGGGTCCCAGTGGAATGGGACAGGTTACCCGTGGTCCCGCTGGTAGATCCTCCCCCCGGAGGAACGGGACCGAGGACGTTGCCCAAATGGGGGCCGAGTAGGTCGGACCCCGAACGTCCTGAACCCCTAGGGGAACCTGCGACGGGCGAGCGGGGTTGGTCGGCGTCTTGTGTATGTTCACAACCGGTGGATGCACTCGGTGTTCCCATACGCCCAGAGTTATGGACATGTGCATGGTCGTGCCAAGACGTGGCCATAAAACTGCGTCCGGAGATAACTGGACGCTCCTCGTGCAGGGGTGTGTTGGCTGCACCTGTGCACGGTGGGGGAGAGCGTCGTGAGACGGCGAGTCCGGATGGGGGGAAGAAGTGGACCCGCGCGTCCCATAAGTGCGAGTGACGGGTGGGGGTTCCAGCCCAAGGCCGTCACCCGTGCCTGTCCGCGGCCCGGCAAAGGTCCCCGGGGGGCCGGGGGTCGCGTGACTCGGCATAGTAAGTGGATGTCTGACTATGCGCAGGAAAGCTAGAAGGCAGGGTGGCTGGGGAAGCGGAATCCCGCTCGGATTCTTGGCTAGACGGGGTCCCTTAAGGGGGGCCTTGCCCTTAGATTTCCTGGGCAGGTTGAACGAAAGGCACTTAGAAATCGCAGCCGGTTGCCTTCTAGCTTTCGAACGCAACGGTCGTGCGTCCGTCGGTCGGGTAGAGGAGGGAGACTCCCGCGTCCCCTCCGCGGGAGGGACGTCTCCGTCTACCGCGGCCGGCCGTTCTCCCAAGAGAGAGGACGGTTCGCTCGGGGTTGGAACCAACTCGTGGGCTCCGGGAATGTGAGCGAACTCTGAACGTCAGAGTTATTGCTCGACCCAGCCGAGAGTCCTTCACCATATTGGGCGATGGCGCCGAGCGAAACCGGAGCACACGATCGTAAACGGGAGACACGACGGTCGATCGAGGAGGATAACCAAGTCGACCGATCGATCGATCGTGCGCACACAATAAAATAAAAATGTAAACAACGCACACAATGGAATATACAGGTAAACAAGTCCGTACAGGGACACAAAGCGCAGCAGAAAATGAGCGAAACAGTGCGTGAGAAGCGACCGTGGCGGGCCCAAAGTGCTGAGTAACGCCACGTGTAAATACAATGACGCCGGTCGATCGCGATCGTTAAGGACACGAAGGCGAGAGCGAGAATTGTGACAACTGAAAGAAAGGGGTGCAAACCAATTGAGGAAGCAAATTCAGGGCGAAAAACCACGTAAAATACCGAGGGTTAGAAGTTGGTGCACAAGAGAGGGAGACCGGCGCAAAACAATGGCGACGAGACCGGCTCACGATCGTCGCGCGGGAGGTTGTGAAAAACGGAGCACACGATCGTAACACGACGGTCGATCGAGGAGGGTATACAGGTCGATCGACCGTGCGCACACACATAGCAATATAACACAATGGAAATATAAAAGTAAACAAGCTCGCACAGTGACAGAAACGCAGTAGCGATGAACGAAACCGTGCGTGGGCAACGACAGTGGCGTGAACCAAAAGTGCTGAGTAACGCCACGTGTAACAGCAATGCCGAAGGGCGATGCGATCGCCACGCACACGACGCCGATCGAAAAATGTGGCAATGAATGGGAGGGGTGTAAACAAATGTAGGAAGCAATTTCCGAACGACAAACCACGTGTAATTGCGTGGGCTAGAAAGCTGGTGCGACAAGGAATGGAGACTGGCGCAAAACAAGATGGCGACGAAACCGACCGCGATCGTCGCAGATGAGATAGTGGAATCGTGATACAAGTAACGGCGAGATTAGAAATCGGAATTTAGGGGCAAAAGGCCGTAAAGGCGAGTGAGAATGCAAGGCCGATGGACAAAGGGAGGCCGAGAAAACGCGAGGGACGTGGCGATGGAAAATGCCGATCAACCTCGAACCGGTTACGCAAATAGACAAGAACCGGGAGCACACCACGATCGCGAGAAAATTTCAGCGAATAAGGTTAGAATGCTAGCCCATCCGATAACCTCACACGTCAAGATATAAGCGGAAGCCACAGATAAATGAGTACAGAGTGCAAACACAGCAATCTTTTACACAAAGGCAAAGTATAATACTACTTTTCCTTTCTTCTCCCCACTCTTTTATAAAGAAATGTTACAGATGTAACCATACTGGTTCTTATCCTTTTCTTTTCTTTTGAGTACAAATGTTTTCTTTAATTTTTCCTCAAAGATTTCACTTCTCTCTAGTTAAACATTAATGACAAATATTTCGCTCATGTTTGTAAAAGGAAGCTGGAAGAAGAAATCCGAATGAGCGGAGGATAATGGGTATCTGTGATTCTTGTTTCAGCATTGCTGGAGCTGGGGAAGCAGTGGTTGCCCCGGGATACTGCTCTGGGTTTGGCTTACCTGCTGTGTGTCTTCCAGAGGTCAGAACTGGCATCATTGCCAGCTTTTATCGTCATCATTAGAATCTTGGGGTTTTTCTGTTCAGTGTTTCTGTTCCAGTGCTTTGTGATTGTGAGAATAAATGATAAATGTAAAGTGATATATATACTTATAACTTCAGATCCACTTTATTATTCATTTTCATTGTCCTGAGTATTGTTTATCTTGCCTCAAGAAGATCCAAAAGGTTGAAACGCATCGTGTTTTGTCTTGTGATTTGTTTGTTCATGTTTGGTGGATGTTGTACTTACTTTTTTAGGATTTGTTCAGATCCACGGCTGCAGTCATCAGAACAAAGTGAATAGTAATTATAACAATATGAATTGAAACAAGAATGAGGAGGAAGACGACGATTATAATGGCAATCATGTTATAGACCTGTTTCATTTCTGTTCGGCACTGAACGTTCAGCTCTTGCCAGCTCGTCCATCCAGCGAAATCCATAGGTGTCTCACTCCTGTGCAGGCGGCGGCGGCTGACAAATGCCTCAGCTCTCTTCCTCAGTCTGGCCTGGCGCTGGAAGTCGCCCAGTATTACTACGCCTTGCAAGTGTACTCTGCCCTCCGACCCTCTCTCCCATCTCCAGCCCGCCTCCCTCTACCTGCACACGCCGTCCCGGGTGTCGCAGCTGGTAGTCCATCATCTCACCGCCCATCCAGACAAGGAGTGGACAGCAGAGGTGGAGGAGAGTGGTCCCCCTTCTTCTTCAGTGCCGGGGGTCGGCTGGAGGAGTGGCGTCAGGCGCAGGCTCTGCAGCGGTTGGCTCCAGGCGTCGATGTTGATCGCTTCGCTTCTGACCCCGAGTACAAGAAAGAGACCATTCTGGGCTTGGCAATGTGAGTGGAAGTGGTGTGTGTGTGTGTGTGTGTGTGTATGTGTGGGTATGGGTGTGTATGTGTGCATGTGTGTTTGTGTTTTTAGTGTATTTATATTTAGTAAAGGAACTCCAAATATTTACAGTGTTGACAATGAAGCTGATGGTTTTAACTTTACCATTCATGCTCCTGGATGTTTTAGGGTTTGAAAATTCACTCTGTCCACCTAATAATCAATGGATGCCAGAATCAATGCGAGAAAAGTTAAGTTGGTGAAAGGGGGGGGGGGGGGGGGGGGTATTCCATAATGCCATGCCATAAACATGATGAGTCTTTGAACAGTTACCTGTCTTTATGGACAACAGGCTCTGGGGACTGTTGTATGTTGTGTGTGTGTTTTGTGTGTATGTTGTGTGTATGTGTTTTGTGTGTATGTTGTGCGTATGCATTTTGTATGTATGTGTTTTGTGTGTATGTTGTATGTATGCATTTATAAGTGTGGGTTTTTGTGTTTATTGTTGGGTGTGCTGCGATGCTAGCAGTGTTTTCTTTGTGTTCACCTTTACCATTGTTTTCTCCACATCATGTCCTGTCAGTTCTTTTCTTGAATGTGAATGTATAGATATCTGCCATTTCTTTTTCTACTCAGAATGTCTGAAGAATACTTTAGTCCGTAAGGATCAGTGTGCTGAAAATTTAAACGTCTGTGTATGTGTTTGTGTGTGTGTGTGTGTGTGTGTGTGTGTGTGTGTGTGTGTGTGTGTGTGTGTGTGTGTGTGTGTTCAGGAGTTGTGAAGAAGAGGTGTATGGCATGGCCGTGGTATTGGCAGACAGGTACAAGTTACCTCTGTGGGATGTCTACATGGCACACTTGGAGTTTCTCTTCTCCGACAGCGGGTATGCTCTGTTAAATATTTTTTTCCTGTATATTGTCTTTGTAAACATTGTACGTTTTCTTCTGTTTAGATAAACTTTGTGTGTATATGTGTGCATTTGCTTGAGTGTATTGCTAGGCTTCTGCACATCGATATCTTTGTGTGTATGAGTATTCATCAAGGCATCTAACACAACACGCAAGTAAAAACTGGTAGCATTCAGTGTGACATGGTCTGCAGGAGCGAAAAAACACATCCATGATACTGGTCAGTGCTGCCTACTGTTGGAAATAGACTCAGAAAAGGCCAGGTGTGGCTGTGCATAGGAAAAACTGGAAGGAGATGACATTTGAACTATGCTAAGATAATGTTACAGATTAAAAAAGAATGCATAGTGAGATACCCCCTTCTCACTGTCTAGGGTGAGCTTCTTAAGAGGGTGTGCCATTCTGTTTTTTTTTTTTTTTTTTTTTTAAAATCTGGATTGATCAGTTCTTGCTCTTTCTCCTTCGATTGCTAGTACTGCATGGATATAACAAATAGCTTATTTAATTTTTTTCTTATAAAAATTCCAGAATGTTCAGTGGAATGAAATGAACCATGAGAATGGGGTAATGGGGGGGGGGGGGGGGGGGGCTGAGAGAAAACAAGAGGAAATTGGCTGAGAACTTTTGCAGAATGAATTTTTGTACATCTTGCTTTGAAGAACCACCATACGAATTTGACTGTAAGGCTTTGTCAGTCTTTACTGGCAAAGCAGTGAGTATGTCTGTATGGATCTCTAGGCTCCAGTTATAAATGAGAGTTATAATATATATATATATATTTTTTTTTTTTTTCACAGGTACAATTCTCACACCGCACCTCAACAAAACGACATCAACAGGATGATTTGAATAAAATGAATACTAAAACAAGTTGAACATCTTTTCCCACAGGGACAACTTTAATATACAAGCTTTTGCCACAGAGAGCTTCAAGCTTTCCTCACTGTGGCGAAAGCTTGAATATTAAAGTTGTCCCTGTGGGAAAAGACGTTCAACTGTTTTTAGTATTCATTTTATTCAAATCATCCTGTTGACGTCGTTTTGTTGAGGAGGCCGGTGTGAGTTTTAGTGAGAATTTTACCTGTGGAAATATTTAGTTTATCAAAATGAGTGACATTCTCCAGCTTACCCCTCAACGAATTTCCGCAAAACCAGGGATGTTGAAACACATCAGGGACAGTCCTCTCTGTGGCGAAAGCTTGAATATTAAAGTTGTCCCTGTGGGAAAAGACGTTCAACTTTGTTTTAGTAATCATTATATATATATATATATATATATATATATATATATATATATGTCGTATTCATATATTGGATCAATGCAGGCATTACCAGACACTGTCAAATGGTCTGGCATCTGTGCAGTGTCTTCTCTGATTGGTTTTCTCAGGGCAACCTAATATTGATTGCTCCTTACAGACTACTGGTCATGGGGCTGCGACAGCACAAACCTTGGGATATGAAGGAACCAGAATGGGTGGTATAGGTGTAACACCACTTAGGGTTCAGGGTATATGAAACAGCCAAAAGAATTTTTTAAAAAAGAAGAAATAGATAGGAAGAAATCTAAATATGGAAGTAGACCTGGTCCAGACATAGAGAAAAGCATCCAGAAAAAAAGAAATCGAGTCAGTAACAGGAGGGAGTCTGAATAAGGAGTGTGTGTACTGTGATGTTTGACAGTTCTGGTCATGGAATACTTGGAATGTACAATGTGTTTTTGCCCCCTTTGGCTTCATACAGTCCTATTCAAAAACGCTCATCCCCATTGTCCCTTCCACAGCCTGTCGACGGAAGACCTCAAGTCGCGCATCAGTCGCCTGGGTATGCTGGACACCCTGCAGCAACAGCCCCAGCAGTTCTGCTCCCGCCTGTACACCCATGTGTACCCCAGCATATCGGGGAGCGACCACCACCCGCGACTGCTGTTCTTCTTCAGTCTGCTGGAGGGTCAGGACGAGGGGCACCCTCTGTGTGGCCTGTCTGCCACGGAGCACAGCAAACTGCTGAAGAAACTACGGACTGTGGCTTCAGGTAGAGTTCTGTGTGTGTGTGTGTGTGTGTGTGTGTGTGTTTTTGAGTGTGTGTGCGTGTGTGCGTATGTGCGTGCATGTGTGCGTGCGTGTGTGTGTGTGTGTGTGCGCGTGTGTGTGCGCGTGTGTGTGTGCATGTGTGTGTGTGTGTGAGAGAGAGTAAATGTTTGTGTTACCACATAAAGAACAGTCCAAGATATTTTCAAAAGTAAACCCCAAAATATTGATTTTCCACCATAATGCCAAAGAACTGCACAGAACCAAGACAAAGTCACGTTGTACTTCTGACTGATAGTAAGTTGTTAGTCACATGATTAGGCAAGGTATCAGAATTGAGGGATTGTTTGTTTACAGATATAGACTACGTGAAGCTGATGGACAAAACCACCCCACCCAAAAGACATTCTGGCGCCCTATCTGACCAGCTCCAACATCAACAACATCATGAAACTGGCCGCCAAAATACCTGACAAAGTGAGACTTGATGAACGGATTATTTTCTCTTTTTGTAAATTCATATGCAAACTTGTTTGCAGGCATGATCACACTAGCGTGAGCATGTGTATCTTAGGTCTGTGTGCGTCTGATGTTAGAGTGTGCGATGTGAAAGAAGTTGTCAGATTGTCCTCTGTGAAGTACATCTATATATCAAAATTGTGCAGTTTAAAGACGGTTGTCTCTTTGTCTCCTGTGCATGATTTACGTCAAAGTGTGCAGTATGAATGAAGTTGTCAGTTGGTCCCCTGTGAACGCTGTGTATCATAGTGTGCAAATGGGAATGAAGTTGTCAGTTGGTCCCCTGTGAACGCTGTATATCATAGCTTGCAGTATGAATGAAGTTGTCAGTTGGTCCCCTGTGAACACTATATATCATAGTGTGCAATGGGAATGAAGTTGTCAGTTGGTCCCCTGTGAACGCTGTATAGCATAGCGTGCAGTGTGAATGAAGTTGTCAGTTGATCCCCTGTGAACGCTGTATATCATAGCGCGCAAGGGAATTAAGTTGTCAGTTGGTCCCCTGTGAATGCTGTATATCGTAGTGTGCAATGGGAATGAAGTTGTCAGTTGGTCCCCTGTGAATGCTGTATATCATAGGGTGCAATGTGAATGAAGTTGTCAGTTGGTCCCCTGTGAATGCTGTATATCATAGCGTGCAATGTGAATGAAGTTGTCAAACTTGGTCAGTGTGAATGTCACCAGAGCGGAGGGTTCCTCCATCCTAGCTCCCTGTACTGTGGCTGGGCTGTGCGCATCTTCTGGGAGGGGGACAAACCCGGAAAGGCACCACCCCAGAACGCTGTGAGTGTCCTAATTATCTCTGCCAAGGAGATTGTATTTTCAGTGGCATTTATTGCTTTGTTGTTTTGTCAGCAAGATGACACCCAAAGTATGGAGTGTCTGTAAGTATGTCAACAAGATAATGCCAAAACTATGGAAATGATTGTAAGTATGTCAACAAGATAACGCCCAAACTATGGAATTGATTGTAAGTATGTCAACAAGATGATGCCAGAACTATGGAATTGATTGTAAGTATGTCAACAAGATGACGCCAAAACTATAGAATTGATTGTAAGTATGTCAACAAGATGACGCCAAAACTATGGAAATGATTGTAAGCATGTCAACAAGATAACGCCAAAAAACTATGGAATTGATTGTAAGTATGTCAACAAGATGACGCCAGAACTATGGAAATGATTGTGAGCATGTCAACAAGATGACGCCCAAACTATGGAATTGATTGTAAGTATGTCAACAAGATGACACCAGAACTATGGAATTGATTGTATGTCAACAAGATGACACCAGAACTATGGAATTGATTGTAAGTATGTCAACAAGATGACGCCAGAACTATGGAAATGATTGTAAGCATGTCAACAAGATAACGCCCAAACTATGGAATTGATTGTAAGTATGTCAACAAGATGACGCCAGAACTATGGAATTGATTGTAACTAAACTCACTGGAAAAATGGAATGTTACCTACAGATGACCCCATTAATGTTAAGTGCGGATCTGTAGTATGGATTTGGGTCAAGGGATGGATTCTGGACCTCTTCATCTTGATTACAGCAAATTTTTTACTGAATGTGAATACTGTGAAGATACTACCTAACTATGAAGTGAAATCTGTTCATGGAATGTTAGAACTTTCTTTGTTATGTAAAGGTTGACATTTCATATTTCACATATCCTGTTGAAGAAAAATATATATCTGGGAAGTAAATTTTAGTCCCAATCTGTTACTGACATCTGGCAGAAAGATGATCTTGTTTGCACTAATAGACTTTCTCACTTGAAAAGAAAAAAATCCACTGACCATATTTTCTTCTATTCCATATTACAGAAAACTTTTTTTTTTTGGCCATACATTTCGTTTAGTCCTTGATCAGATGGTGGATCCACAGTCCAGTCAACCTGGATGCAGGTGTGTGCTCTCCTGAGTGCCGTACTAGTTGTGATTAGCCTTCACTTTTCCTCGTTGGATGTTTGTTTTGTGCATGCCTAAGGTCAGGTGGTCCTGTGATGACCTCAGTTCATTTTTCTTTTCCACATCCATGCAGTAGGAAGGTCATGTAAAAAGCCGTCAGGGTTAGCAAGTCCATGGAGGCTGTTGTCTAACGGATGTGGCAGTGTTGTCTGGAGGGAGCAGCCTTGCTCATGCTGGCTATTTTTGTCATCAGCTGGGTTCTTGTCAGGTGTGCCCTGCGCGTGCTGGGTAACAGGCGCCACTGAACATAAGCAAAGTGACTCGGCAGCAGTGGAGTATCTGCTCAAGTGGATTGCCTCATGATGACCTGATTAGGAGGCTATTATTATTATGAGGCTTCAACAAGATGAATCTTGGTGTGGCTGTGTGGTGGGTGCCAGAATGAGTGGTGTAGGAGTAATGTCACTGTGAAGGCATTGAAAGTGAAGGAAAGTTTGTTTGTGTGAGGCTAAGGTGGGGTGCCATACATTGAGTTAAAGACAAAAAGAAAAAAGAATAAAAGGGAAATATCAAGTACGTTCCAATTCTGATAAGCTGATGTCAGTGTTATGCTTGATAACTCTCCAGCAGATATTAGTAGATCCTGACTGGGGTAGTGTCATTCATCCTCATCATCTCAGCCAGGAAAACATTTAGTCAGTCATCTTGTTGTCTGTTTATTGATTTTCATTGAAACTTTTTTCAAGTTGGACAGAGGGAGAATTAGACTAATGGGTGAACCTCACAGAAGACTTCAACTGTATTTCTCTGGGCAGGCGGCGTGGATTCATCGCTACGAGATGTGTGGAGAGTACATTCACGTCTGTTACCTGGTGACTTTGTCACCTTCATCACCTCCATCACCTGCAGCCGAGACAGCAGCCTGAGGGTAAATATACCTGCCGTACCAACTGCAGTGGAACTTGTCATCAGTGACTTGGTGTTGAAGGGGAAGGAGTGTTTATTGGGAGGTTTTACAAAGAGTAGAATAGCCTGCAGTATTGTTGAACGCTGTGGCCAAAAGCCAAGTAAAATATAAAATTGAGAGCAAAGCAGTGCTTGTTAATACACGGTACAATTTACCCACTGAAAACGGTGTGAGGAGTGGGTTTTTTTTTTTTTAAAATGTATTTCATTTTATTTTTGTCTATTGTGTATGATGTCTGAAGAAGAGATTTCTTACAGAAATTCATGTCTGGTTTATATGTCTATTGAATGTATTGTTTTGCACTCTATTTTTTTCTTGCTTTTGGTGTTCATTTTCTTTTGGTGAGCTTTTACAGGAATATGAAACTTCCTGCCATCTGAAGAACATGGGCACATACCCCAACAAGCAGTACGCTTCAATGAAGACCTTAAAGAACAAACATGGAAACTTCTCTCCGTTAACACTGAAATTACAAGTTTGTTCACAATGCCTCTCGCTTGACATGTGCAGGCAGCAACAGCAGAAGAAGAACTATGCAAACATGGCATTAACATTTATCAACAGTTAGTCTATCTATTGCTGTCTGTTTTATCTCAGAAATAATATATATTCAGTCCACAATAATATGTACACAATACAGATAGACTTTTTAGAAAAGAAAATCGGGGGGGGGGGGGGGGGGGGGGGGGGGGGGGCCGTGTCGCTTGTCTTTCCATTGCAAATAGTTTTTTTTCTAAGTCTATGCATCAAATAAAACAGATTGAGAGAGTCAAATATTTGGTCTAAAGTGTGTGTAGGATAATGATCAGAAATATTGACTGTAAACATTACAGGCATACTATTTACATTTATGTTTTGGCCACTTTCTCTCCCTGATCTGACTAATAGGGAAAAAATGCTTTGTCATGTCCACCAGCAGCTTGTGTCCCATTAAAAAAAACGCTAAGATAATCTCTGGCTGAAATGGGTTTTGACATAGGCTACTTCCCTTGCAAGTAGCCAAAAACAATGTCTGCTTAATGTTTTCAGGCATGCCAGTGTTCCAGTTTTTGGCACATTCACCTTTTT
>JADBJO010035719.1:0-5000 GCA_016801955.1 Conus betulinus | reverse complement strand
TGTGTGTGTTGTTGTGTGTGTGTGTTTATGTATGTGCTATGGTAGGGCAGGGAATGTTTGTGTTGTGTGTGTGTGTGTGTGTGTGTGTGTGTGTGTGTGTGTGTGTGTGTGTGTGTGGTTATGTATGGCTATGGCGAGGCAGGCGAGATGTGTGTGGTGTGTGTGTGTGTGTGTGTGTGTGTGTGTGTGTGTGTGTGTGGTGTGTGTGTGTGTGTGTGGTGTTATGTATGGCTATGGCGAGGCGAGGAGATGTGTGTGTGTGTGTGTGTTTGTGTGTGTGGGTGGCGAGGCAGGGTGTGTGTGTGTGTGTGTATGTATGGCTGTGGCGAGGCAGGGAGTGTGTGTGTGTGTGTTATGTATGGCTATGTGGCGAGGCAGGGTGTGTGTGTGTGTTATGTATGGCTATGGCGAGGCAGGAGATGTGTGTGTGTGTGTGTGGCGATGTGTGGGTGTGGTGTGTGTGTGTGCTTTGTGTGTGTATGGTGGTGTGTGTGGTGTGTTATGTATGGCTATGGGCAAGGTAGGGAGGATATGTGTGTGTGTGTGTGTGTGTGTGTGTGTGTGTGTGTGTGTTGTGTTGTGTGTGTGTGTGTGTGTGTTATGTACTGGCTATGGCGATGCAGGGAGATGTGTGTGTGTGTTATGTATGGCTATGGAGGCAGGGGATGTGTTGTGTGTGTGTTGTAGTATGCTATGACGAGGCAGGGGGATGTGTGTGTGTGTGTGGTGTGTGTTGTGTGTGTGTGTGTGTGGTGTGTGTGTGTGTGTGTGTGTTGTTATGTATGGCTATGGGCGAGGCAGGGAGAATGTCTAGGCTCGGGCATCGGAGAAGAGACACGACGCGCCAGGGCCAACACCGGCAGACCGTGCAGGAGGTCACGACTGGGAGACACTGGCAGCAGTGTCACGATCGGTGATGACAGGCAGCAGCAGCAAGAGAGAGAGAGAGAGAGGGAGGGGAGGGGGGGAGAGGAGACTTCTACGTGTCTACGTGGAGTTAAGCCAGGGCGGCAGAAAGTAGACGAGTCAACTTTTAAATTCTTTGCGTTGGTTGACTCACACATTGTGGGAACATCACTGGTGGAAGTTCTCACATCCGTTCTTGTTGTTTTGGTGTTTTTTTTTTTCTGTAACTTTACCGGATCAGTTTTCCGTTCTTATATTGAGTGTGCGCTTCCAGTTCCAGAAATCGTCTGTACCAACGCCAGCCATTGATAGCGGATCAATTTCCAATCTTGTGTTAGGTGTGTGTTTCCAGTTCTCTAGATACCAGCGCCAGGTCCTCTGCTCTGATCATAGAAAAGAAAAGACCGGTGGTAGATCTGGCTCTGTTTCTCGATCTCTTTGTGCTCAGCGACAGTTTACCGTCCGTGATTTCGACAGACGGTTTCAATGTATAGTTTTGTTACTGCCACTTTTAGTCTGAACTTTTCATCTGGGCTTTCGGTCAGCTGTTTTGAGTTGTCGGGTCCAAAAAACAGTTTCAAGCTTGTCCGTTTTCCGACAACAGATTGAGTAATATTTTTCTCCGTCTTGTCTTGATTATGTTCTACAGCGCTTTTATTGTCTTCTGCTGACACCACTGTCTTGAACGAAGAAGCGGAAGATACAGACAGACACAGACAGACAGAGGTGAGAGTATTGGTTTGGTGCGGACTATTTGTGTGTTGTGTCGTGGGGTGACTGGTTGTGACAGCCGACGATGCATGTTTTTGCGTGGTCGTCATAGTTGTGTGGGGGAAGTTGCATCATTTCCACCAACCGACAGATGATTTGGATTGAAAACACGCGCGGCTGATGTGTTTTTTGAATCGTCGGTATGTGACAGCACTGCAAATTGTCTGGACAGAGAGAGAGACAGAGAGAGAGAGAGAGAGAGACCAGTGATTCATGTTCCAGGCAGGCGAGAGATCCTGTGTGTGAAGACTGCAAACTATGGATTTTTTTAATTTACTTTAATATATATATATATATATATATTATATATATATATATATATATATATATATACATACATACATACATACATACATACATACATAGAGAGAGAGAGAATTGAAAAAAAAAATGTATGCATGTGCGTTGGGTGTAATTGCGAGCGCGCCTGACAAAATTCCCATTCTATCGTTCCTCGTTTCCTTCATGGCACGTCAAGCAGGAGAGAGTAAGAAACGAAAGGAAAAACCACTGTTTATTTTATCCCACCCCCACCAACAAACACTCCCCCCCCCCCCCCCCCCCCCCCCCCCCCGACTCCCAAATCCCCAGTCCCACCCTTTGCACGTCACAGTCACACACACACACACACACACACACACACACACACACACACACACACACACAACACACACACACACACACGCACACACACACCACACACACACACACCACAACACACACCACACACACACACACACACACACACGCCTTCACCTCTGGCAGGTTGTGCAGAGCGCGGTGAAGGCGTGACCGTGGCGTTCACAGCTGCATCCAGGGCGATGCAAAGACAGCTTAGAATGAAAGTGAGAACAAACAGGCCTTGGAGTGAGAGCCACACATCACTGTGAGGGACTGAGAGAAGTGGGGGGAAGGGGAAGGGATGGGTGGCGGAGGAGACGGATGTTGGGAGGACACAGTGACAGGATTGGGGGGGGGGGGGGGGGCGGATGATTACACTCTTGCTGGCTGCGTCCCCGTGCTCTGTACAGCCAGGGAGCGAAACGGGGTCGGGGGGGGGTTGGGTGTGGGGGGGGGGGGGGGGGGGGGCAGAGGTTTGGGGGGGGGGGGGGGGCAGGTAGAGGGTCAGGTTTTTGAGGACAGGCGATGTGGGGAGAATGAGAATATGGCCATAGTGGGGGAAGGGGTTGGGATGGGTTTTTTTTTTTTTCTTTTCCATTTGTTTTTGGGGGTGTGGGGTGGGGGTTGGGAGGGGGCACCAGGGGACAAGCAGCTAGGGCCGGTGGAGTAGCGTCGATAACTGTGAGGGTGTGTGTGGGGGTGGGGATGTGGAATGGGGTGGGGGTTGGAGGGAGATCGTAAGGAAAATAGAGAGACCGATCGGTAGGGCCAGTTCACACAAGCTAATGAACAGGGTGGAGGAGGATCAACTGCGAATTAGGACGAGAGTGTGAGGGACCGGGAATGGGGGGGGGGGGGGGGGTGGGGGGGGGGGGGGGGGTGTGTTGTCGGACAGGTAGTGGAAACAAAAAAAGCAACAGAGGGCGAGGGGTGTGTGTGTGTGTGTGTGTGGAGGAACGGGGGAGGGGCGAGAGGGAGAGAAGGGGGCAGGGGTAGCAGGGGTGGTGGGGGGGGACGGTGAAGAAAGAACGAGGTTAACATGGGAGCGATGGCGGGGAGTTTTGTGGAGCGGGGATGGGGGCGGGGGGGGGGGGGAGGGACAGGCACGGGGGCTGGGGGGGGGGGGGAGTCCGTGGCAGCAGGTACAGAGGGGACCGGCGCGTGATGCACAGTGGAGTCTGTGATCCGTCAGAGCGGGGGTGGTCATGTGCGCGGGGCCAGGTGCGTGTTATGACTTGAGTGAGTGATGTGGGTGTGTGGTGTGTGTGTGTGGGTGTGTGTATAGTGTGCGTGTGTGTGTGGTGTGTGGGTGTGTGTGCTGTGTGTGGTGTGTGTGTGTGTGGTGTTGTGTGTGTAAGTGAAATAGTGAGAGGAGTGTGTCGTCTCGGGAGTGGGGCTCTGTGTTTGTGATGTGTGGGGTTGGTGTACCGCGAGGGGGAGGTACCCAATGCCCCTGTCCTCAGCAGCTCGACCGTAGGCCGTACAAGGTGAGTGTGAAGTGCGGACCGTCAGACGTTTTAGCGGGACATCGCTTCTTGTCTTTGTCGTTTGTTAGTTTGTTCGTTGTTTGTTTTGTTCGTTCGTTTGGTTGTTGTTGTTTTTGTCCTTTACCTTTTCATTTGGGACATATTACCACACCCACCTAAGATACCTGTTCGCCAGTACTTGTACTTTCGCTCCAGTATCGTCGCCGTCTTTCAACCCAAAGCATGAACTACATCAACCCCCCCCCCCCAGTACGTCCCACTTTTGCTCCCCTCACCCACCCCTGACCCACCCCCCATCTTTTTGCAGACAATGATTTTCTTTTTTTTTTTTTTTGTTTGTCCCTTTTTTGTTTTTGGTGGGGGGGGCGTTTTGCGGTGCGGACGGGGTGACGGTGGGGGCGCCTTTTGTTAGTAATCTCAGTCCTTAAGGAAAACAGTGTATGAATCTGTGTGAGTGGTGTGTGTAATGTGTGTGTGTGCGCTCGCGCTGTTTCGCGCGCGCGCACGCGCGTAGGCATGCGTGGCTACGTGCGGTGCTGGTGTGGTCGAACGATTCACTGCGTGTTGCACAGTGAACACGTAAAACTGCGCGCAGAAAAGTTTGTTTAGTTCGTTATTCTTTTCCCTTCTTCTTTTTTCACTCCATGTCTTGAGGAGACCGCTTATAACCTTTTAGTACCGTTGGAAGGTGACAGAAAGGTACATTCATCAATCCACACACCCTCAGCATGCGCAGCAGCAGCACAGGCAGCGGCAGCATCAGCATTCATCATCGTCATCGCCACCATAATCGTCGACCGTTGTCGGTCGTCGTAGCCATCGTCGTGTTACGATTGCCATCATCATCATCTTCATCCATCATCATCGTCGCGTCGTCGTCGTCCGTCGTCGTGTCATCCATTTCACTATCATGTATGATTATTAATTTTAAATCAATGTCTATATCGTAATGGGTATTACATTTCATCTAGATATCTGTGTGAAGCAGTCGCTGTGTGCTCCGGTGAGGTGATGTTGCTTGTTCGGTTGCCGTTTCTGGTGCTGAGGCTGGTACTGGTGCCCCAGACCCTGCTAAGTTTGGCATCACTTTTGCTCTCTCTGTCTGTCCTTTCTGTCTGTCTGTCTGTCTGATCTGTTCTCTCTATCTCTCTCTCTACTCTTCTCGCGTCTCTCTCTCCTCTTTGTGTGGGTGCGGGGGGGGGGGTTGTGCGTGAA
>JADBJO010035718.1:5000-11919 GCA_016801955.1 Conus betulinus | reverse complement strand
CCCCCCCCCACCCCCCCACCCACAACCCCCAACCACCCCCCCCTCCCTCTTGCTGGCAATTCACCCGGTAAACAAAAGTTACTGCCTGGCATGTCATCATGCATCAGCATTCAGATCCAGTAATTCTCTCCCCCTTGTTGCCCACGCTTACAGTGGAGAGATGAGCAGGCGGTAGGGAAGAATCAAGACAAGAGACGCTGGGAGACAGAGAATTTGCCAGACACAATGGAAAACGATCAATCATGGCAATACAGAGCATGAGCTTGTCCCAGCTCTCCAGCTTTATTCAAGACAGGCAAATATAAAAAAACAATGAATTAAATGTTTTTTTTCTTTTTTTTGAACAGAGGCAACATGAAATAGTAACTCGTAAGGGTTTCTAATGGCGCGGAATTGAAAATGGAAAGAAAGAAGGCCGAAAAGAAGGGTGGGGTGGGGCAGGTTGGAAAAAAGAGACGGACCATTATCTGATGCAAGGTGTGTACACTTTAATTGACGACAATCTGATGCAAGGTGGTTGTACACTTTAATTGACAACAATTGAGATGCAAAGTTGTGTACACTTTAATTGACGACAATCTGATGCAAGGTGTGTACACTTTAATTGGACGACAAATCTGAGTGCAAGTTGTGTACACTTTAATTGACGACAATCTGACGCAAGTTGTGTACACTTTAATTGACGACAATCTGATGCAAGTTGTAACACTTTTTTCTAATAGCAGACTGTTTCTTAAAAAGCCAGCCAAGACATAAGTGGTGTGACACCGGGAAAAATTTGAATGTGTGATACATCTTTTGATCATCATATGAAGAAGGGACCACCAGAGCATCACCATTGCCGTTCTATTTTTAAGAAATCCCAGTGTTGATGCATACGTCTTTCCTTTGGAAAACAATTCCAAAAGAAAAAAAAAAAAAAAACGGGGTTGGTTCTAAAGAGTCCCTTCAATAAACATTTTATGAAGAGATTACCGTATTCTTCCATTCCGTCGGACTTTACTGAAGTTCGTCGTTATTCACGCCCAGGTCAATAATTACAACAGAGCGCGGCAATTGTTGTGGCATAGTGTGATGTTTTCCACATCGACTGGTAAATTGCAACAGCCGCATCTTTCAGATGTCATGAAAGCATTTTGAAAAGAAATGTACTCTGTTTCTCTGTTTCAAACTCACCTTTGATCTGCTAATTTGTGACATCAGCATGTGGTGTGTTCTCATGTAATAGCTATTTCGGTCTGGCCAATAATTTGACTCACCCTACCATACAATAAAAAAAAAATAGGCAAACGGGCGTGATTCTTTAGATATCAGGTATACCCCGCATTGTTATGTAACACTGAAAAGAAGATACAATCAGTCCATGGGCAAGCAGTTTAAAGAACAACATTCTGACAGAAATAGGACGTTTGATTTTCTGCTTTCTGGAACACCCACTAAAAATACGAACAGAAATGAAATTGTTGTTTACCATTACAGTGAAAACAGAATGGATATCATACTGTTTAGTGTCCTCTTTCTGGTGTCGTCCCAGGAATGTAGTTTGTATTCCATATCATTGCGTACCAGGACCAAAACTCAAAGTGGTCTGTTAAGCAATCTGAAATAATGTAACTTTAGACTCCTGTCCCTGAAGAAAGAAATTCAGAAACTAAAAAGTTACATTCCGTGTTCAGAAAACTATAAAGGAAAGAAATAGTATTGAGTAGTAAATTTTTATCAAGCAATGATGCATACGATCTCGACTAAAATAACAACATCATCTAATAAACCGAATGACACACAAAACATTGTATGGTGTAATACAGGTTCTAAGATTATCACCAACAATTTGATAACAAAAGAAGGTATTTTATCTTGATAAAGTCCAAGTTCTCCCAAGTGTTTGTTCAAGTTGTTTTGCATTCTAGTTATTTTGCTTGATGTCTCCTCTTTGTTCACGTTTTTTTGGGTGGGGGTGGGACGGGAGGGGATGTTTAGATTTTAGGTTAGTTTGCTTGTGTTGTTCAGTTAATTGCTGTAAGTAGTCCCCACGTGCGAAATTGCTAGTATGACAGCATAGGGACCCCCATTGGGCGGGGGGAGAACATGGTAGACACATATGAAAATAACGACAGCATAATGATATGGGGGCAAATGAAAAAAAACACAGTTGTACAGATATAAGATTTCAGTTTCGTTTCATCAAGGATGCCGGCCACTGCAGGATTGTCCACGATACTTTCCGTCTTTTACCACCTTTCACATCTGTCTAAGTTTTGAGTCCACGTTTTTCACGATTTAAAATTTGTGGATTTTTTTTTGTTTGTTTGTTTTGTTTTTTTTTATGGTACAGTAAATTATTGCCTTTGATGAGAAATTTTTTAAAAAATGGTCCTATTGCTGCGACTTCGACAGACTCTCTGACCTGGTGCATCATCCAAAGTGCTAGTCACAGCCTTTGCTACTTACCTAACCCACCTCTGTGCGCTTATTACCATTGTATGCGCTTGTTGTCACAGATATATGGTAAGTGTTGCCTGGTTGTGTGCCATGAGTATGTGGGCGTGGGTCCCGTGTGTTGTGGGTGTGTGTGTGTGTGTGTTTAACCGTAGGATTAAAATGTAGTCATAAAAATCAACCAGCGCTGTTTCGTGCTGGTGCCGTGTACAGGAGTCGTCAGAGGATCTTTGTGGTCATGCTGTCATGTTTTTTAAGGTTCCGGTTCGCTGTTTGCCATCACGTGCGGTCAGTGTTTTTCATGTTTGTTTTTTTATTTCTGTGTCACTGATAGGAACTTCCATTTGTGTCTGCAATTGTTAAAACCATTTCTTCTCCTGGTGTTTAGGGTTGCTATTGTGGTTTGCAATAATATCATGTATTTTTTTCTGTTAGACATAAATTATCATCTTTTTGAAATTGGTTATTATATGATGCAGGCTCTTTTTAAGATTTTTCCAGGATATGTTGTAGTCTATTTTTTTTCTCTTTGAGTTTCCAAATATATTTACTCAATTCCAGTGTTTGTGATTTTTTATATCTTTCGTTTATTAAATGACTGTTGTCATCGACTTTTGCATATCTAGTGTTTTTAAATGTGGTTTGCGGTTGATACCTGTATATATTTTTCTTCAGCGTTCTCTGATGTTACAGTGGCTTGAGTATACAATATTGCTGTGGAGGCATTTATTGTTTTGAGAGGCACTGTTCTTTCTTTGGTACAATTGCAAGCATTTCCTTTCTTGCACCCTCGTTGTCTATATACTGCTTTCTTATTTTGTTGGTTTGAACAAGTCAATGTTGTTGGTATTCTGAATACATGGAGTCATGATAATTTGATGTTGTGCCTGTTCAAATATCTTGAAACAGGTTGGTGCTCTTTGGGAAAGAAGATATGTCAGAATTTTAAAGAATTCTTTCCCTACGTTTGTTTTAACTCTTCCGTCGTATGGGGGGTGGTACCATATGATTTTCTTTTCCTGTTCTTCTTGTGTCTGTAATCCATTTTCCTGGGTCATAGTGTAATTTTAATATGATATATCTATATAGTGTCTATTATATAATAATATATATATATATATATTACTAGTAACCGTAACAGCCATCACCCAAATTAGGAACAACAACAACATCCATATCCACGCACAAACGCGATTCCACGCATGCACCGCACGCGACGCCGCACGCGTATGCACACACATCCCATACACACGCACACACACACACACACACACACACACACACACACACACCACACACCACCACACGCACACACACACACCCGACACAAACCACACAGATATGAAAATCATGAATTGATGCCATTGGTTACCGCCCCCTTACGTGCATATACTTAGTTGCATTGGTAAAACTAATTTTGTTTCTTGGTTTAACTTTCATACAGACGTTAAGACGAGAGAAAATTAAACGCTGGATTTCGCCATAACAAAAGCCAGCACTAATGGGGGACCCCGGGGTTGAATCTAAGCTCCCCCCCCGACGAGAAAAAGAGAGTCAGAAACAGAAGACCCCCCGCCGCCCGTGAAGATGAACTAGGGAACCGGACAGGGTGAGGTGTGTGGGGTGGGGGGTGGTTGCAAGGCGAGAGATAGCAAAAATCAGAACAGGCAGCAGAGAGAGACATTTGCACTGACGACAGCCCCCAAAAAGGAAACAAACATAAAAAAGAAAGAAAGAGACCACCGACACCGCCCCCCTCGGGAGACCCCCCCCCCTCCCCCAGCCCCACCCCGACATCCGAGCACCCCCCCGCCTGCACCCCCCCTCTAGTCTCCTCACACCCTGGAGAGAGAGAGAGAAGAGAAGAGAGGTATGATTTCCCCGCTTGCGGCCGAACTGGATGATGCGTGTCTCAAGGTTTGCATGTGGTAGGAGGGGAAGAACGAGGGGAGAACATCATAAAAGCCCTCACGTGGACAATTTGCTTTTTAGCTATGTAGTCCTCTCATCGGGCCCCACCCCAATTGAACTTGCATATAGCCCCCAGGAAATTCCTATCCATTTCCACTCTTACCTGTGTCCCAAGCATTCCGAACCACAATACAGAGAACTTCCTATCGCCACTTACCACGGGACAATCCCCACAACCCCCTAGCCCATTTGTCGTTCATGGAACCCCCCCCCCCCCGGGCTGTGTCTTGTGATTCCATGATCCTATTATCTAGGCAAGCCGTATCCATTGTCCTAGTGAGATGTCTGTGGCTAGACTATGTTAGCGACATTTCTGACGACTCAATGGTCTCCTCTCCCCATGTCCCTCCACGCCATCCCTTTCTCAACTCTCCAGAACTCTGTGCCATGTTGGCATGGGCTGTAGGCTGTCTGCTTGTCTGGCAGTCAGAATTGTGTTGTGCATGGGCAGTTTCTAGACAAAAGTTTTTGTGTTTTCCCAGATCCGTTCTTACGCGTCTGCGATATTTGTTGTTGCTGTTGCACACGGATACTTTATCATTACTGTTAAACCCCTTCTCACACGATGTTTCATTCTGTAGCTTCTACTACCCTATACATAACATTTGTGGCCCTGCAACCGGTATCCCCCCCCTACTCTCTTATTTGTGGAGACCACTTTCAGCCTTGGGTGATGCACCACACCGCATTAACACATCCTTTGAAGGCATATATGACTCAATTTTATGTTTAACACAAGGGCGTGATGTCCCTATCTCAGTCTATTAAACCCTTGAGATATATTCAAACTAGCTGAAAGCATATGCCAAACCAAGTCTGTAAAGGTGTTTGGAATAGCTTACCGCTTCTGAGCTTTGGAGTGAAACCCCTGGGGTACATTGTGTGCCAAACAGTCGCAGCGAAAATTTTCAACCTTCGGGACTGCTACTATAGTCCCTGTAGATGTTGAACATGGAGTCTATTTCATGTCTCTATCAAACTGACAGGCCGATAGAGTTAAGGCTACTTTTCATTCAACAGTTGGGTGTGGGACAACTCTAAACTTTGGACGTGTAAGTTTTGCAGTGGCCGCTGGCCAGTGACGGTACACACTATGGGCAACCTCACACTGCTGCTCGTCTACCCTGCTACATGCCGAGGAAGCACAGGAGGGACAATGGCTTGGTTTGTTTTGGTGTTTTTTCAAGTATAAAGGCAGCAGAGCTAAGCTTCGTAGATTTTTTTTCTAAAGTTTTTTGGTTTCTATCACCGAAGTTCGCATCATCAAATGAAGTTCCGCCAACAATTTGTTTTTAAAACCACAAAATATCATACCCACTGGTTCATTCTTGCCGTCTCCGCCCTCCATCTCTCTTTCTCACTCAACACGAAAACCGCGTCTGTCTGTCTGTCTCTTTGTTGTCTGTCGTCAGTCTTCCTCCCTCCCTCCAGGGGTCCTCCTCTCTCCTCCTCCCCCTCTCCGTCTCTCTCCTCCCCCTCCCTCTCCTCTCTCTCCGCATCCCCTAGCTCCTCTCGAATCTCCCTCACCCGTCTATCCCTCTCTCTCTCTCATCTCTGGTTTGTACGTCTGTCTGCTGTTGTCCTGCTCTCTCCTCACTCCTCCTCCCCTTCTAAGCTCTCCTCTCTCTCTCTCTCTCTCTCCCGGCTCAAAACACACACAAACACGTCTCCAGAACACAGCGACTCTCCCTACGCTCTAACTCCTCTTCTCTTCTCCCCTTCTCCCTTCTCTCTCCTCACAGCTCTCTCCTCCTTCTCCGCTCCGCACCATCTCACTCTGCTCTCTCTCTCTCTCTCTCCTCCCTCTCTCCCTCGCCTCTCTCTTTCTTCCTCTCTCTCCGGCAGTCTCCCTCCTCTCTCTCCCCCTTCCTCTCTCTCTCTCTCTCGCTCTCTCTTCTCCCTCCTCCCTCTCTCCCCTTGGCCTCTTCCTCCTCGCTCTCTCTCTCAATCCCTCCACATCGCCGCCTCTCCACTCTCCCCTCCACTCTCCTCATCTCTCTCCCCCTCCCGCTATCTCTCCCTCTCTCATCCCGGCTTCTCCTCCCCTCCCCTCCCTCCCTCCCTCCTCGCGTATCCTCTCTCCTCGGCTCTCCTCGGGCTCGGGGGGGGGTCTCTTCGGGAGCAGCCTCTCTCTCCTCTCCTCGCTTCTCTCTCCCCTCCTCTCCCCTCTCTCCCTCTCTCTCTCTCCTCTCTCCCTCTCCCTCCTCCCTCTCACGCCTCGCTCCCCTCTCCTCCACCCTCCTCTCTCCTCTCTCCTCACTCTCTCTCTCTCTCGGGGAGTCCTCTACAGCCACCCCTTTCCAAGATTTAGATATTCCCCAATGCCGCAAAGTTTAAGATGGATGTCAGCGAGGTGAACCAATGGACTCACACGGGCTGTGTGTTGGCGGCCCACGTTGTTAGTGCCCTGCTCTTCTCTTCTCCCCGTGGGTCTTGAACACAGCCCGCATGGTAACTGTACCGTTGTTCGCTCTGGACTAAAACTTGGGGGGAACGCAGGAATCGAGGA
>JADBJO010035717.1:10000-11921 GCA_016801955.1 Conus betulinus | reverse complement strand
TATTAAGCTGCGTTTTTTCGTGTTGATTTTTTTCCACTTTCGCATCTTCTTCTGTCTGGCGACAAGCGGGTTTTATAAGGCGGATTAGTCGGCGCGCCTTTTCACTGGATGTGTGCGTGTGAGCGTGATGCCTGGCAGATTATTTTCAACGGACAAGGAAACTATTCTTGTCGAACTTCATTCCTCGACGAAATCACTGGACTTTTTCTTTTTTTCATCAACAAAGCATTCTTCCAACTGATGTTGCTAGACCAGCCGCCCCCGTTCACTAGCCTACACCCCAAGCAGGGCCACGAAACCAACAGAACCGCGATTCCTTGTTTGGTTCACAAGTGTTGGAAGTTTTCTGTCTCGGTCTGCAGGTGTATCTTGGTGAAATGGTGCCGCATACAGCGTCAGTGGTGAATTAGGGATGTAATGATTTCACCCAGGGAATGAAAGTGACCTCCCCTGCCGTTTATTGATCGTTTTTGTTCTCATGTTCACGTGTAGGTCTTCTTTGACCTCTAATGATTAATTAGTGAAAGTGACCAAAACAAAGTCATGAGATCGAGCACACTCATTTTTCCTCTTCACAGCCTGTCTCCCCTCGTTCCTTTCTCATTTTTAATATCTTTTTCTTTTTCTTCTTCTTTTCTTCCCTTTACTTTCGTTCTTTTTTTCCTTTCTTTCTTTCTTCCACTTGTTTGTTTTCTTTTGTTTGTCCATATCTTTTCCTTCTCCTATTCATTCTGTTTTCCATTTCCCTTCGTGTTTTTCTTCCGTCTGTTTCTTTCTTTCGTTCTTTCCCTTTTCTTAAAATTGGGTTTTCGCTCACTAACCCTCCCCCCCCCCCAAACCCCCCCCCCCCCCCACCCCCTCTCCCCCTTCTTTCTTTGCTTCCTTTTTCTCTTTTTCTTTTTTTTTTTTCTTTTCTTCCCTGCCTTTCTGTCCTTGGTCTGTCCTTTGCATTTTCTGCCTATTCTGTCCTTTTCCTTTGTTTCTTTGTTTCTCCTTGCAATATCTCTTCTTCCCTTTCTTCTTCCTTTATGTGTCTTTGTCACTAGAATGCATATAAAATATGTGTAAACAACTTTTTACGCTCTAGTTTTGACCCTTATTCAACTAAACGAAAAAAAAAAAAGAAGAGAGAAGCAGATCAGACCAGATAAGAAGCAGCTAAAAACATTACTGAACCCTATCAACCATCGTTGTTCTTCGTGCACGTACTACCAAGGTTTCCATCCCAACAATGTCAACAACCACCACTGTCATAGCCGATGAACCGTATGGAATGCGCCGAATTAAAGCAACGGCCAAGAATTGTGATGTGGGATTGAAAAGAGAGAGAGGAGAGAGAGAGAAGAGAGAGAGAAGAGAGAGAGATAGAGAGAGAAGAGAGAATGACAGACAGACAGACAGACAGACCGTAGAGAGAGAGAGGCAGAGGCAGACAGACGACAGCAGGAGAAGGGCAGACAGAGTAGGCGAACTGAGACACAGAGAGGACAGATAGACAACAGGAGAGATAAAGAGACAAAGGACAAAGACGAGCAGCGAGAGAAAGAGAAAGGATGAGAGAGAGAGAGAGAGAGAGAGGAGAGAGAGATAGAGAGAGAGAGAGAGGGAGAGAGGCACAGACACCAAGACAGAGACAGAGAGAAACAGATAGACATACAGAAACAGAGACAAAGAGACAACAAATCCAGAGACAAAGAACACAAAGAGGAAAAGAGACAAAGACAAGTCGCAGAGAGAGAGAGAGAGAGAGAGAGAGAGAGAGAGAGAGAGAGAGAGAGAGAGACATAGAGAAGAAGGCAAGACAGACAGACAGACCGACAGACAGAATCAAACAGACAGATAGAGATACATAAACACGGGTCCGTGATACTTAATGGAAAGAAAGACAACTGGACACTCTCTCTTTACAGAAAACAGTTGC
>JADBJO010035717.1:0-2500 GCA_016801955.1 Conus betulinus | reverse complement strand
TGCAAGATTTCCCTGTTTGCCCTATCACCCTAGATAGGAGTCGGTAGTCAAGCCGAACGAAGCGAACCCACTTTAGGGGTGTGAACAGCTTCAGCGGACCGACAATCATCAAAAGCTTCCCCGGGTTTAATTCCAAGAGATGGAGCAGGAGACAGCTCGGCCAAACCTTCCGGTACCAGATACTGTAGCAGCAACAAAGCCTTCGCACTGTACTCCACCTCAGAGTTCTGGTGATTGGCCATGACATTGTTGTGAGCTCCATGTCCGCTGCGATCTGGCACCGGCATTGACTGTTCGCTGGCTGCTCCGCGACCTGCCTGATAGGCCCAAGGCTGCTAGGCCAAACTCGGAGGAGAAAAAAAGTGTTGAAGAGTGACGGGCCCTGACAGCGGTCGCGTGGCTCCCCCTAGCCGCCTGCGGTCACACGTCACAGTTCATCAAGGCCGGGACGTCAATGTTTCGTCCTCCTTCTCATCCTCCCCCCCCCCCTCCCCTCCACTCCTGCCAGCAGCCCTCCGCCTCCCTCTCTCCCTCCCTCCCGCTCTTCGCTGCCCTTCTCTGTCTCTGTTTCTGTGTCTGTCTGTCTGTCTGTCTGTCTGTCTGTCTGTCTCTCTCTCTCTCTCTCTCTCTCTCTCTCTCTCTCTCTCTCTCTCTCTCTCAGAGTCCAGAAAGAGGGCGTGATGGCTTTCAGTGTCAGGGGGTGCAGGGGCTGTCCGTTTGGCCCTTGGCTGACGTCTTTACACCCAGCAAGAGGTAGGGTTGTGGGGAGGTGGGGAGGGAGTGGGAGGAAGAAATGGGAGGGGTGGGGGAGGATGGGCAGAAGGTGGCAAGAAGAATGCCAGAGGGGGTCATCATCGACAGTGTTGAGGAAAATCATGGTCATCAGTTGCATTTCTTTTTTTTTTTCATTTCTCTTCTTCTTTTCTTTTCTTTCTTTCTTTCCTTCCTTCCTTCTATTTCTTCTTTTCTTTCTCTTTTCTTTTCTTTTCGTTCGTTCGTTCGCTCTTTCTTTCTTTCTTTCTGTCTGTCTGTCTGTCTGTCTATTTGTCCTTCTGTCTTTCTGACTGTCTGTCTGTCTTTCATTTCTTTCTTTCTTTCTTTCTTTCTTTCTTCTCTCTCTCTCTCTCTCTCTCTCTCTCTCTCTCTCTCTCTCTCTCATCCCTCCTCCTCTTCTCCTCCCTCTACTTCCTCTTCCGCTTCTTTCTCCTCTCCTCCTTCTCCTCCTACTTCTCTTCCATCTCTTCCTCCTGTTCTCCCTGCTCATGCTTCTCCTCAATCTTCTTCTTTATTCTTTTTTCTTCATGATTGCTCTTATCTTTCGCCCTCTCCTGTGTCCTCCGCAAGGAAAGGTCTGTTTCTAGGAGCGCACAATGGCACTGCAGTTGAAGCTAAAGGCGAGCACAGGTGGTGGTGTGCGTGCGTGCGTGCGTGCGTGCGTGCGTGCGTGTGTGTGTGTGTGTGTGTGTGTGTCAAGTCAAGTCAAGTCAAGTCAAAATTTTATTTTCAGATGGAACATTGAATAAGCAGAGAAACTGCTTTTTTACATCAGTGATTTTTTTACATGTGTGTGTGTGGTGTGTGTGTGTGTGTGTGTGTGTGTGTGTGTGTGTGTGTGTGTGTGTGTGAGTGAGAATATGTGTGTGTGTGTGTGTGTGTGTGTGTGTGTGTGTGAGAGAGGAGAGAGAGAGAGAGAGAGAGAGAGAGAGAGGAGAGAGAGAGAGAGAGAGAGAGAGAGAGGAGAGTATGTGTCTGTAACAGATAAAAGAACGATGGAAAGAACCCATCGTGTCATGTATACCCTCCCACCATCTTCTCCGTCTCGCGCCTCCCTCATACCCCCTCCCCCATGCCCCCCCCCCCCCCCCTCCTCCGCACCGAAACTAAAGTGCATTTTGTCAACGAAAAGAACACGGGGGGAGGTAGGTGGAGGGTGTAAGGGGGGGGGGGTGTCATCAAAGAAATACGTCAGACCTCAAAATGAAGGCAACATACTGGGATTATACATCACTACCCTCTGATCTGTTCAACTAGAGTAAAGTTCTGTTGCTACACCCCTTCTTCACCCTCCCCCCCTCCCCCCCCCTCCCCGTCCCCAGCCTTTCCCCGTCTCTCTACCGCAACCCAACCATTCCCTCGTGAAACCAACTTTCTGATGAGTGCGCTCCATTCTGTTGCAAGCGAGAGTAAGTTTTTTTTGCGGCCAACCTTCTCCCTCCCCCCCTCTCTTCTCCCCCATCCCCACCCTAAAACACCACCACCACCAACCCCTCTTCCACACCAACGTCCTTGCTCCCTCGCTTCCCTTCAACGTTTTGGGATTAGATCCAGAAGAGAGAGATCGTTCCCTCCTCCCCACATGCTTCCTCGTCAACAATGTTCTGCAACTCTGTAGTTTTTTCATCTGCTGCAGCCTTCCAACCAGGTGTTATTTAGTTCCGGCTCTCGTTCAATTATATTATGATGTCCGAAGAGGATTTTATCGTCGGAAACTCCTGTTGTG
>JADBJO010035716.1:0-11921 GCA_016801955.1 Conus betulinus | reverse complement strand
TTTCCCCAGCGTCTCCGTCCCCTCCTCTCCCCCTCCATACACACATATACATCACCACATATTCATGGGAGGGGGGGGGGGAGAATGATAACAGAAAAAATAAGTGGAAAAAGACGTTGCCTCTTTTCTCCGATGACCCTCCCCTTCCCCACCCTCCTCCCCCACTGCTTCCCCAAAATCACTGCCCGTTTCTTCCCCCGCCCCCCCCCCCCCATGTGAAGGCGCAGTTTTGTTAGCCAATCGATGCTTGATGGAAAAGACTTGCACTGTTGAGCTGTTTAGTGGAAGTTATATATCTGTTTGATCTTTAGCCTAGTATATTACTTGGCTGTTTACTTGATTACGAGTGCCTTTTTATGACTGACTGAACTGTTTATATTTGATCGATGTGTTTGTGGATCAATTTGAAGATGGATGTTTTCACCTCCTCACCTGTTCCTGCCTCTCGTTCCTGCCTCTCGCCCCCCCCTCCCCCCCCCCCCCCTCCCCCCGTGCCCTTCCTGTCTCCCCCCTCCTCCTCCCCAGCGTCTTTGCCTTCTCCTCTCCCACTCCACACACACACTATTACAGATATACACATTAACACATATTTATGTTTTGATGGGGGTGGGGGTGGGGGTGGGGCGCGCACGGAGGGGATCGGGGTAAAACGTTTGCCTTCATTTGCTTACACTCACTGTACATGTACACTCACTTGACACATGTACGTGTCGCACATCGTGTGTGACATGTGTTGTTTCTCCTACGGCCTTTTCCCCACTCCTCCAAAAAACGCAAAAAGTATTCGAACTTTTGGAGCTAGTGATAAAAATGGTATAAACATTTGTATGATAGTATTGTATTTTTTTGTTTTTTGTTTTTTTTTCCCCATATACCACTTTTGGTGTCAATGGCGTTGGAATTAACCTATCTTTCTTAACTCTCGACACATTCGTTGCTGTAACTATCAGTAACGCAGAGAAGCTGTACATTTCGCTCGTGAGCGATCGTTATTGGGTCTACTTACATTATGTGTTTCGTGTCGTGTTGTCCATGTAACTTTATGTTTGTAACCTTGTTGAGTGTGTTGTATAGAGCATTTTCTTTTTGCTGCAGAAACTCAATTTGTTTGTCATGGAAAAGATTCATTTGGTCATTATTATGTTTATGCTATTTGTGTTGGGTAATCTGTTTTATTATTTTTAATGGCCATGCCGTTTTGCGATCTTTGTATTGTTGTGATATTCTCCAAAGCAAATGTGTACATTACTGTGTAAAGAAACTGGTTATTCCTTTCCAGTTATATGGCAGTGCGATACAAAAAGTTGTAATCCTTCTTGTAAGATAACATGGCAAATATTACGATATCATCTTTGAATTGTCAGGGACTAGGAGACACTCAGAAAAGAAGGGATGTTTTCCACTATCTTAGGAAAAAGTCCTACAACATTTACTGTTTGCAAGACACCCATTTTACCCCCAAATAGAAAAAAATATGTTACATCAGAATGGGGTTATACATGCCTCTTTGCCTCTTATAGATCCAATGCAAGAGGTGTAGCTGTGCTGTTTAATAATAACTTTGAATTTAAAATCAGCAATATTGATAGGGATGTTTATGGTAACTACATTATATTATCCCTAAAAACCATGGATAAAGATATATTGTTAGTAAACTTATATGGACCGAACGTAGACAATCCCGATTTTTATATTAATTTAAAAGAAAAAAAAAATAAATTACCACGGTCACGATTTCATAATAGTTGGTGACTGGAATTTAGCTCTTGATCCATATTTAGATTACAACAATTACAACAATATAAATAACCCTAGGGCTAAAGATGCTGTGGAAAACATGTTATTAGAATTAAGTCTCGCAGATGTGTGGAGGGAGAGTAATCCGCAATTCAAACGATTTACTTGGCGAAGAAATTTCCGTTTAAAACAAAGTCGTTTAGATTATTGTCCAATTTCAGAGAGTCTTATATGGAACTATGAAGACTCGGATATCATTCCAGGATATCGATCCAATCATTCTATGATTTTACTTAACTTAAAGAGTGGGGAAAACTGTGGAAAGAAATACTTTTTGGAAGTTTAACTATGATCTATTGAGAGACAAACAATATGTAGATGAAATAAACAAAACTGATAGACGAGGTGATATGTGAATATTCATCTGATCAGTATGATACTACTACAATTAACGATACATCTTTGACAGAAATTGATTAACCGTGTCTGATAAATTATTTATAGATTTTTTACTAAAGAAAATTCGATCAAAAACTATTGCTTATGCTACTATGAGGAAAAAGAAAGCTATTGAAAAAGAAGAAAACCTAAATAAAAATATTGAAGAATTAGAAAAGAAAAAAAAAAAATAAAAAACAGAAGAAGACATAGAATTGCTAAAGGAAATGAACCAAGAGGTAGTTTTACTCAGAGAAAAAAAAATACAAGGAGTGATATTAAGGTCTAGGGCAAAATGGATAGCAGAAGGGGAAAAAGGTAACAAAATATTTTTGTAACTTGGAAAAAATGCACTTCGTAAACAAAAGTATGACAAAGCTAGTAAATCAAAACGGAGATTTAATTGATGAACCAGAACGAATAAAAACCGAAGTAAATGAGTTTTACTGTAAATTATATAAGAAAAAAAAGTTTAGATGTATGTGAAATCAGTGATTTAGTTAATAAGCATCCTACATTATCACAAGAAGAGAGGGACTCTATAGAAGGGGACATAAGTTTAGAAGAAGCAGGTTATGCATTACAACATATGAAAAATGGAAAGAGTCCAGGTACGGATGGATTGGAGCTGAATTTTATAAATCTTTTGGAAAAAAAATGGGACCATTCGTCGTGCGCGCTCTAAACCAGTCGTTCAAAGACGGAGAACTTTCAGCAACACAAAAAGGGGACTTATTACTTGCATTCCCAAACCAGAAAAATCTAAAGAACACATAAAAAATTGGAGACCAATTTCATTATTAAATGTTTTAATATAAGATCGGAGCATCGTGTATTGCAAACAGGATTAAGAAAACTCTCGAAAAATTAATTAATGAGGATCAGACTGGATTTGTAGCCAACCGATATCTTGGAGACAATATTAGACTGATTTACGATTTAATCTGTTATCTTGACACAACTCACAGGCCTGGTCTCTTGCTCTGTTTAGACTTTGAAAAAGCTTTCGACTCTTTGGATTGGCAATTTTTGTTTACAGTTCTGGAATCCTTTGGTTTTTGAGAGGGTATTTGTAAATGATACGAACATTTTACACAGATATCAAATCAACAGTTATAGTCAATGGCCAAGTAGTAGCTGATTGGTTTCCAACAGAACGAGGATGTAGGCAAGGAGACCCACTTTCCCCTTATCTATTTATACTCTGCATAGAGATTTTAGCCATTATGATGAGAGAAGACAAAGATATAAAAGGCATTGACATCAACCACGAAGAAGAACACAAAATATCTCAATTTGCTGATGATGCGCAGCTAATGAATAATGGTGATAGATTATCCTTTGAAAAGTCTATTCAGTTGATTTAAAAATTTCGAAATTTCTCAGGGCTTTTTATGAATGAAAATAAAACACAAGCAATCTGGCTTGGAAGTAAAAAGAATTCAAAAACAAAATACATGGAACATTTAAATATAATTTGGAATCCAGAAAATTTAGAATACTCGGTATATGGTTTACAAATGATATAAAAGATTGTGATCAAGCTAATTATGCCGCAAAAATGTCGGAAATAAAAGCTCTTTTCAATATTTGGATAAAAAGAAATATAACTCCTCTTGGAAGAGTTGCTGTATTAAAATCCTTAATACTATCAAAACTAATACACCTCTGGACCCTGCTTCCCAACCCACCAGATGAGTTTGTGAATAATCTCCAGAAAATGTGTTTTCGTTTTATTTGGAATGGTAAACGAGATAAAATTAGCAGAAATACGGTAACGAAAAGTGTAAGATATGGTGGTCTAAATGTACCAGATATCAGAGCATACATTGCTGCACTGAAACTCATTTGGATAAGAAGGCTGAAAGCTACTAAACATAAATGGAAAAATGTTACAATGGAATCCATCCATTTCTTACTGAAATTGAAAAATATGGCCCAAGCTACGGTTTATATAAAAATCATAACAACATCTTTTGGAACATATCTATGTGGCATACAGTCATTTTTGCAATCTAGTACAACCAAAAACACAAACAGAGTTACTTTCAGAACCAGTGTTTTATAATGAAAAATTTAAAATTGGAGACAATTTGATTAAGAATAGAAATTGGATCCAAAAAGGTGTCAACTGTGTTGCACATTTCTTGACAACAACGGAAAATTCCTTACACATACTGAATTTAATAGAAAATTTGGAATGAATATACATTTTCTGGCTTTTAATGGCTGTAAAATGTCCATTAAGAAATATGTAAAACAAACAAAGATAAATGAAATAAACAATTGCGCACATGATATCCCTGGGGCATTAAAATTAATATATTCCATATCTAAAGGTACGAGGTTGTTCTATGATATCTTAATCAATGACAACAAACCTCCCAATTCCTGTCAAAAATGGACTGAGAAGCTAGGGATAGATATTCAGTGGAAAGAGGTTTTTAAAAAAAGTGCATAAAATACAAGATGTCAAATTGAAATGGCTGCAGGTGCGCATTGTACATAGAATTCTCGGGACAAATGTTGTACTGAAAGAAATGAATATTACAGATAGTTATTATTGTGATTTCTGTAAAGAATTCAAAGACAGTATTGAACATATATTCTGGACATGCAACATCTCAAATCGTTTCTGGAAAAACCTTGAACAATTATTAAAAACAAAATGTACATGTACAAACATCAGTATAACTCAAAACATAGTATTATTTGGCGTAGAAAATAATATCGTTACGGACTGCGTTTTTGATTTATTGATACTTCTGGGTAAAATGTATATTTATAAATGTAAATTTGAAAAGTCTGTACCTAACATAGTAACCTTTGAAAGATACTTTTCTTCAAGACATAGAATAGAACAACACAATGCCAGATTATCATAGAAAACGGATGATTTTAAAAAAATATGGATGCCATATGAATTGCTATTCAGAAATACGCACTGAAACAGTAAAAAGTATGTCTTAAAAAGAAAAGAGAAAAAAAAGGATTAAAGGAGAGAGAAAAGGAAAAAAGAGAAAAGGGAAGGAGGGGAAAAAAAACAAAAACAAAAAGAGTAAAACCGTGAATCCAAATGTAAAAATAGCTGCAAAACGAACCGACATCCACCCTCTCTCTCTCTCTCTCTTTCTCTCTTTAAAGTTTGATCTTTCTTAATGTCTGTGCCGTTATGTTTGTATATGTATATGTGTGGGTAAATATAAGTGTGTGTGTCCATACATATGGATACATACATACATTTTGATGTAATGTGTTTTTAATATCAAATGATGTATCGGTATAATTGCTCATTGTACTTATACATGTATTCATGTACTTTTGTTTGTATGCAGTGTAAATTGTTATGTAATTCCATTCAAAGCGATTAAAAATGTTTATTTAACAAAAAATAAAATAAATAATAAATAAAAAAAAAAATAAATACTAAGTTACTTTAACGGTTCCATGCATTGTGATTTATGAGTTCTGTTAACCTACCTCGACTACCAAATGTGACTACTATCATGTAAACTGTGACCAGCCGACCAGCCTGATGTGGGAAACTTTTCATCCCTCCTCCTCCCCCCTACCCTGTGGCACTGTATGAAAAAGCCTGCAAGTTTATTGTACGAAACTGTCTTGTAATGCTGAGAAATAAACCAGAAATACCGAGTATTAATGCAACTTGTGTGTGTTGTGGTGTACGCTTCTTAAAAGTGCATTCGTGCTCGTGTGGCCTTCACAGGAAATACCGCCCATGATGCGTCTGGACAGCGACAAATGCCTTTATGCTGATCAGTTCTGATCGTCTTGTTGGTACCACAAGTGAGTTTCAAGGTCTTCAATTCTGCCTCAGCGCAACAGCGACAAACGGCTGAGCTTGTCTCTCTTCAGCGAGCCACAATAGCGCGCAACACACATGCCCCTTCTTATCAGAGTCGATAACCCATACATCATACAAGTCACCCCGAAATGGGAAGCGATAAAACAGGCTAGACCAACTCCAGTTACAGAAAAGCGTACATCAAACTATAACGATGTGATAACAATGACGCAGCTGTAAAACAGAGGATGGCGACACGGCGGGGGTGTTTTACCTCGCAGTTTTCAGCGAATGACCCCTTGAATGGGGATGCATGGAGAAGAGGAGAGAAGGAGGGGGAAGAGGAGGGGTAGGGCGGCTGGGACGGGGAAAGGGAAGGGGAGGCTGAGGGAGACAAACAAATTCAACATAAGGTGCCTGCAGTCAGCATTACCTTTTTCATAAGGGATGTTTCTTTTTCCAATTGTATTGCCAGAAATCACTTCTTTTACTATTTATCACCACCTCTTGCTGCACGAATCATTCAGATACCATCAACCTTTCTTATTGGAAACTATGTTTTGCAACATTTACTGTGGTTCTTTTTTTTTTTTTTGCAACTGGAACCTGTTTTGTACATAGCTCATTCTGCTAGCTCTGCTTTCGCTGATGGGAACTATTTTTTTCTACGTGCATTGCTGTTAGCACTAAAGTTACCTACATTTCTTTTTCTGCATGTGTTGTTTTGTTCGCACTTTTGCTGGTGGGAGCTAAGAGTATTGTTCTGTAACCAATGTTTTTTTCCTATTGGGACCACCTTTTTTTTCCAAGTGTTATTCTGTTGACACTACTTTTGTTACGAGGTACCAGTTTTTGCTAAACATATAATTTATTTACCACTAGTTTTGCTACGGACACCGAGCTTTGCCGTGTGTACCATTCGGTCAGTACTTCTGCTATTGGAAACTACTTTTTTCTACAAGTATTGTTCAATCAGTCCTACAGTAACAACCTTTGCTTCATGTATTCTCGGTCAGCTGTATTATTTGATACGACTTTGGGCTACACGTATCGCTCATTTAGCTCTATTCTTCCTATTTGATACTTCCTTTTTGCTACACATATTGCTCCGTCCACTCTACTCGAATACCATCTGCGTCCATCCTGCAGCAGATGGCTACCAGATTTAGTTCAGGGAAGGTAAAGGCAGAAGAAGAAGAGTCCGCCGTCTGTACCGCCGTACCCTAGACACAGTGAACCTCAGTGCAATGCCCCCATGCTCATTACAACATGGGACCCTGACTTTTTACCTACTTGTTGTCCACTTAAGTGTTACCGTATGAATGAAGTTTCCTAACTTTAGAATCTTTTGACCGTCTAAAATCAGCTAAATTTGTAACAAGAACTAATGAAAATAGTCCGGATATTTAGAAAGCAGTAATTGGAATAAGTTCATAGTTCTTACTAACGAACAAATAAATATTTGAAAGTTATACATTAAAACTGTATGCAAATTTAATCAGCAAATAGTACACTCATAATACGCACATTCAAACGGACAAAACACCCATCCACGCTGGCATACTAGAACATGCACAAACGCACACACATGCACGCGCACACACACCTGAAACTATATGCACACACACACAGACACACAGAGAGAGAGAGAGAGAGAGAGAGAGAGAGAGAGACAGAGACAGAGACAGAGACAGAGAGACAGACAGGCAGGAGGGGGGGGGATTGAAGAGGGAGAGAGAGAGAGAGAGAGAGAGAGAGAGAGAGAGAGAGAGAGAGAGAGAGAGAGAGAGAGAGAGAGAGAACAGAAACAGAGACTGTTCACGGAAGGAAGAACTAGCAGCTTCAGGTTTCAGGTGCAGCCTTGAATGATGACAGGAACTGCACATGGCGGACAGAGAAAAAGGGAGCTTACGCCAGATGACAGGGCCAATAAAAAGAGGAGATTTTTTCACATCTGTGAGTAAGGCGTCTGATAAAGGTATCACTAGAGGGATGCAGGATCGAAATGGAGTGTGAACCTGTAGAAGTTCATAAAGATAGACAGGTGCAAAGCCAGAAATGATATTCAGCCAGTGGAGGCAATCTCGTTTTCAACTCTCAGAGATATTGGCAATCATCGCACTTCAGCTTGCATGGGAGTGATGTGGTCTCCTTTTCACACTCAGATAACACGCCCGCTGTATAATTCATCGCCTTTTGAATGTTGCCAATGTATATCAGAATGTCAGGTTATGGGCAATTAAAAAAATCTATACTAGAAGTAAAAAGGGATGTAACCGAAGACTCTGTTGCTTCAGTGCTCAAACCTCTGAGACAGGCTGTCCTCCCGATTTCAAGATGGGCTCTTTGGCATATCCTTTACACATGGTATCTCACACAAAGCTTACTGTTGTCAAGGACACCTTCATTATGAGCGGTATCATTAAAAGGAATGCCAGCCTGTTGTGTAGGATGCATTGACGATGGTAAATCTGAGAGATGGAAAAGGTCTGTGAGCAAAAGATTTGTTTCATCTTTATTTAACAGTAGCTTTTTGATACGAGTCCGAGTGTTCAAATGACGTAATACAGAACTGCATGGCCGAAAACAATACATGAGCATGAGATCGATCAGCGTTCTTCTATAGGTGGAATCGTCATCAAGCAAGTGACGCTGAATGTAGTGAAAGAATTATAATCAGACGTTGCGTCTACTAAATACACAAGACTGGCCCAAACTGAGACCAGGGAAACACCACACAGAGCAGAGGTGTCAGGCAGATAACCCACACGACCAGCTTTCTATCACTGAGGTAAACTGAAAACAGTGCTGTACCTCGAATGCCAACAACACATCTCAGGCGGGTTTTTTTTAACGATCTGGAAACCTTTCGCAGTAAAGGCAGCACTTAGATCGAGGAACGTCAGAACAGAAATCTGACTGGAATCGTCTGCAACAAGCCAGTGACTAAAAACTCTGAGTGAAGTCTTTTCATTACTATGACAAGGTCTGCAGATGGAAAAATGTACCAAAGTCCCCCTTTTTGTTAAAAAGAAGACGAAACTGTACATAAATCTCCTCCTTTTTGTTCAAAAAAGAGACGAAACTGTAAATAAAACAACAACTTTTGTGTTTACAATTTTAAAAGTTTCTTTCACCTATACACACGTTGCAAATGTACTTCACAAATAAGAAGAGGCGCGATTTATTCTCTTCCTTTTCATTTATTTCCGTCAATGGCTTCCTACTCTAGAAAACAGAGAGAGAGAGAGAGAGAGAGAGAGAGAGAGAGAGAGAGGAGAGAGAGAGAGACAGAGACAGAGAGAGAGAGAGAGAGCACAGGCACACAGACACGCACACACAGCGACGCTTTATGACTGTATGATTTGGACGGATTTCTGTCCTGACCCGCGGCTGCAGAAATGTCATGACACACGGCATGGGGAAATAAAAAACAGATTATCTTGTAAACTATGTGTAATCGTACGTGATATACCCTTGGCCAGAGCTCCCTGTCGTGTCTGCCCTAACTGGGGCACATAGGCATGTTATTATCGCCCGCACGTGCGTCACACAGCTTGTCTGGCAGACTTCAGTGACCCCCATGTAACCCGTCACTCCCACTGCGAACGCGGTATCTTCATCATCATCATCACACACACACACACACACCACACCGAACCCACACACACACCACACTAGACCACACAACACGCAACAGAGAGAGAGAGAGAGAGAGAGAGAGAGAGAGAGAGAGAGAGAGAGAGAGAGAGAGAGAGAAGCGCGCTGCGAAATGATTTATTCTTAATACACCACAGTTATCTCATGAGGAGTCCAATTACACTGCAGAACAAGGAACAAACATGGACTTCTGTACAACTTCAACTGTTAAATTAAGCATAATAGCACGATTGTAAAACTACGCGTGTAGTTTTTCAGTTTCTACAATGTATTTGTAAACTTAGTTGAGCTCATTCTGAGCAAGGACTGAAATTCGACAAAGGTCAAGACGTGGTTTGCATTGGCTATACCTAGCATGACAAAACTCTACTTCACCTGAAAAAAAAACACTCTCTAAGCTTCTCACTGAAGGTATTCTCTGGCGATATCCGCCTTCTCTGTCAAAGCGAGAGCTAGACAGAGACAAAAAAAAAAAATCAATAATAAAATAAAACAAGCGACAACAAAATATCATCTCGGGTGCAAAAACCAAACGTTGGGAGATAAGTTCTTCAAACGGATTCTCTTCATCCCATGGAAGGAACACGGACATGATTATGTTAGGGAACGAGCCAACACAGAGAAGTTGCCTGGTTCTCCCATGTATCATTCCTCTACAGGGAGCAGTGAGGGTGAACGTTCAGCAGCAGACCCGAATATATCCGGAACCAAAAAACAAATAAAGAAGAACAAAACACCTGGACTGACGACACTACCTCTACTTTGCTGCGCGTGCTTTCTGGTCACTTCTATCTTGTTAGACTGTATGTGTAATTATATCTTTTCCCTCAAGTTGAAACATTATCTCTATGAAATGTTTTTTATCTCCTGCTAGAATGCATTATGACAAAAGTCTTTATTTCTATATAGGATTATCATGTGGAATCTTTTCTTCCAGCAAGAAGGTATCACAATCGTTTTTTTTTTTCCTGTTAGAAATGTATGGTAATGAAGTGTGTTCTGTCCTGTCAGAAGAAAAAAACAAACTGATAGTCTTTTCTTTCTAGTTAGTATTCTTACGCTGAAGTATTTCTTTCCAGTTTACATGTAATTAGTAAATGGTTTTCTTGTTAGTAGTAAACTCGATGCTTTTAAGATAGAACATTAATTCAACAGGATTTTTTTTCTCTTTCCTGATTGAATATATCGTGATGTATAAGGAACTTATTTTCCAGAACGTCTACATAAAAAAATCATTACTTTTCTCTTTGAATTTGTTTTGTCTGCTTTAATTTTACAATGATATATGAGAACATCAAATGCGTAATCCTGAATCAGGATCAATATTTTCAGTAAAAAAAAAATTGAATATTAGTAATAGTACTTTCCTCTGAATAAGAAATACTGCATATCTCAGGTTCTAAACGAAGTGACTGAGGGCGGAAAATGAAGCAAAAATTTAGAAAGAAAGGGGGTTAGTTACCACCAAGGACACAGCCAAATGTAGCACAGGACAAGACACACTGCATTTCGACCTCTTGGGTCTTCTTCAGGCGAAAATAAATGACGTTTAGGACACTGAAAACGAAGAACGAAAAAACACTAATCTTGTCATGGCCGCCACGCGTTCAAAATGGCCGCGGCTGGAAACGGGGTCACCCAGGAGGGGATCCTGTGAGAGAAAGTAGTGGGGGGTGGGGTGGAGGTATGTGAAACAATGGGGTTTGTAGCTTGTTTTGTAGAATAGTATGATATGTAACTGACAGTAGTGAATAAGGTGGATTGATAATAGTGATTTAGGGGAATTTTTTTTAAAATCATCAATAAATAAATAACTTTATGGGGTGATGGTGATGATAGTAGTTAGGTGTGGGGTAGTTGTATGTGGGGGTGTGAATAATGTTAATACAGTTTGGTAAATTTTTTATGTTTAAAAAGAAATGAAAAAAAAATTGTTTTGATCTTTATTCACTACCGTCACTAATATATCATACTATTCTACAAAACAAGCTACAAACCCCATTATTTCCTCTCCCATGATACCCTCCTGGGTGGCCTCGTTTCCGGCCGGCGGCCATTTTAAAACGCGAGGCGGCCATGACAAGATTAGTGTTTCTTCGTTCTTCGTTTTCACTGTCCCTAAACATCATTTATTTTCGCCTGAAAGAAGACCCAAGAGGTCGAAAAGCATTGCGTCTTGTCCTGTGGCTTGTATATGTCGTCCTGTGTACTTGGCGGTAACTAACCCCCACTCTTGTAAATTTTTACTGTATATCTAATCAACGGTCTCTTCGATGACCAC
>JADBJO010035715.1:0-11923 GCA_016801955.1 Conus betulinus | reverse complement strand
AACAAAACAAAAAATCCAAAAGATTGTAATTATACTAGTTTAACAAATCTCATATCTCTTGTCCTATAAACTACAAACTGAAATACCAACTCTATACTTTCTGATCAAAAGGTTAACTTTTGCGGATAATAACATTAAATCATCTTCGAATTTGCATTTCCAAATAGAATCAAATGTCAGTATATGTGCTTAACACAAAATGCCGCCAAAATTACAGGAAAACATTGCCGTTTCATCAGTTCAGTTTTTTTTGAACATTATACTTACGCAACCTACAGGCATTGTACAACACAAACTCACAACCAATCAAAACACAACAAACAACTTAATCTCTATCGTAACAACCTTCCGGGGTCTTTGACTGATCTCACTATCTTTTGTACGTTTATGGTCCATTTACTTTGGTATCATTTGCCAGACTCAAGCTTCTTTGTTCCTATTATCAACTCTATTATGGTCATGTAAACAATAACATCAGCTTCTCCATCTACTTGTCTTCTTAGCAAAGACCTGAACTTCAAGCCACAGTAAGTTTCAGATAGATCCTTTTCTTATTTGCGCCCTGAAAAGATTCCTGCCTCACAAGTGTCAGACCCGCAGGAAAGAGATCATCAATTCCAATCATTTGACATACATTCACTCTTTCACTTCAGTGATCCTTTTAATCGATCTTGTCCAGCGTTGCGGAATCATCTCCTGATTACCCAGTACAGGGGAAAAAATCTCTCTTCTCTCAAGCTTTAAGGAAAAACAGGAAAGCCAACCAAACTCAAGCTCTTTCTGGTAAGGAAAAAAAAAAGAAAATGTTAATATGTTCCGTTTAAATACGTGTCAACAAAGAAAAAAAAAAAAAGAAATACAAATCCAAATCCCTTTGAATGAACTAGACAGATAGACACACAGCCAGCCTTGAGAGAGAGAAGAGAGAGAGGAGCGAGCCTGAGGAGAGGAGAGCGAGAGCGAGGAGAGATGAGAATGAGAGATAGAAGTAATAAAGATTGACTCGTTACTTGGCATCACTACAACACACAAACACAAACACCACACACACACAACACACACACCACACTGTATGGAAGGGTGCGGTGTCGGGTTGGGTGGGGGGAGAGGAGACCTACATTTCTGTGCTAACATTTCTTGTGTTTGATTTAAAACATTAACTTGAGGTCTGCCCCATATCTGTACACAATACTTCACGGGTTTGACTTTCCTTCGGGAAGCTCTGGAGTAACTTTTGGGTCATAAACAAATGAATGCATCTGCCCAACATTACCCCAAACATGTACTATGAACCTCCAAGACGAAACTATTTCGCAAACAATCTGTTTCTTTCTTCTCGTCTACTGAACATCATGAGTACCTATGAAGTCCCAACAGATCTGGTGGTAATCAGAACAATCTCTTGAGACGTTATACAGTCACTCTCACACACACACATCCACACACACACACACACACACACCACACACACAAGCATACGCATGCGATAGGAAAATCTAATGACAGGCAACTTTCTTAATCATTGTTGACGAGACCGTAAAACATTGACATCTACTACTCTGGGTAAAGAAAAAAAAGAATTGCTCTCGTTCATATAACGTGATAATTGTGACGTCCACTTCTTTTCTGCCTGCTCTTATCTTTAAAAACCTAACTTACTGTGACTGTAAGGATAGTAAAGGTAAATGGCTCCCTATTCAGTACGCCAGGAATAAATTATTCCCTGGAAGTGAAAGAAAGTTTCGAAGGTGAAAAGGTTTCGGGGAGGAGCTCCGGTGAGTGTTTACAAGCAAGGAGCCTCTTGCATTTGACTGCATCCTCTTCTGCGAAGCTTAAATTGAAAGTTAACTACATAACTACTCCCATTGCCGCGATGGACCTTAGACACTTACCTGAATATTCTCACCATTGAACCACTGGACAAATTTGAGTAATGGGCCCAGCTGTAAGTTAAAATTCGTCTTCCAGTCTCAATGAGGTCCAGTTGTCGTCGCGGTATTTTCAGGCAGCGGTTCTCACTATAGTTGGTTAGCATTACTTTAGTGTTTCCAATACCACATGCGATCCATGATGTCTTTACCAAATTTCCGCTTCCCTCCATTGCCTGTAAATTTTCTGTCAGTGGTCAAGAAATGATGTGTATTAACCAATGACAAGATTGATTTTTGATGGTATTTTCTGTCGGTGGAATTACGGAAAACTAGCCCGTTGAAAGCAGGCTTGTGAAAGGCGTTTCTTTTTTGTTTTTTTCTTCTTTTTTTTTTGTTTTGTCTTGTTGAAGGACAATGTTCTCCCTTCGTGGCCTGTAGCGTCTGTCCCCGTCAATGTAATTGAATCAACCAGCGTTCCATACAATTAGTACAGCCACTACTGACCGCTGCTTGTTCACAACTTGTTTGCATGACAGAAAAGAAGGGGGGTTAAAACACATACATGGCAAGGAGGGGAGGGGTGGATGGGGGTCCCAAGTGGGTGGTTGGAAGGGAAGTTAGGAATAGAGTAAATAAAGATAGATGGGGCAATTATCACATGAGTCCGTGGAGGGATAAACATAGTAAAAACGTGACCCTTCGGCATGGGGGATACCCACGCCTGGTATATGGCACAAATCGACAAACTACCATTTACACCCTGCGGGGGCAGTATAACCTGCTGAACTCGGACAGTAAATTACGATACGCCCAGCAGCTAGACGAAGGATCGTGTTTTTCAGTGGAAAGTAAGAACAAAGAATATTTAAGTTGTGTCCATACCATAACCATAGTCATAACGGTGCAGTCATATTAGGCATTTAAGTCCCATGCAGACAACTGTGTGGAAATATATATAAGTTTAAGGGTTGGTTGCGATGAAAATATTTTGGTCTTTTTACTCGTCACTATTGTATAAAGCACATACGTGGTCCTTTAACAAATTTATGAATCGTACAAGATCATCTATTGATTTTTAACCATAAGGTGTACCCATGTTTGATCAAGACGGGTATTTTAAAAGTTGTTAACAGTTGACTGCTTCAACAACACGTTGCACTGGCAAGTATATTCTAAGAATTAGCAAATTCTGTTAGTGAAAAGTTTGGCTGTCTCGGAAGTTTTATGAGTTTTTGGTTTTTGAGTTTTCGTTTATTAGGAGACAGTGTGCCCGACTACTGCAGATTCTGTATTTACCTGAAAATAGTTTGGCCATGGTTTTTAATGTAATAAAATCCCATCCATGGGTAAGTTTATTAAAGGTTTAATCATGTCCCCATATAAGCCCCTGTATTTATTACAAGACTTGGGAGTCATGAAAACTGAAGCCTTTGTTGTTCCCATGAAACATTCTTCTCTGCAAGACCACTAAATCATTTTTGTAGATCTTCCTCTGAATAATCTTAGATGAATGACTGTACTGTTTTTTTTATTTTTATTTCAAATTACCTTGTCCATACAGCAATTGCCCTAATTCAGTAAACAGTTCTGACTAACAGCTTGTTAAATCACGTGGAACCATTACTGTCACTATCTTTGCAACATGATATTGCCAATTTGTAACTCTGTTTAATGGTTTCAATTAACGGTGCTTTATCAAATGATAATCAGTGTGGTTGGTTATCACTCGCTAGGTCTTGTTTGCAGAGCGTTTAGGTGCTCTTCAAGCAGTACACCGCATCTCCATATAATATCATACCTAGGGTTACTTTTACCTGCATGAAAGAGTTTAGATACACTTTGTAAAATTAATCTTCCAGGACATTTGGTCCCATGTAACAAGTTCATCAAGGGCAATACTTTCTGTAATTCAGTGTAATTTATCACTCTGACTCTGTGGGGATGGTAAACCTTTGTCTCGTCTGCAAAGATTTTGACAAGACTACTATTGTACTAACAAAATCAGGCATATCAATAAGAAATGCACTACACACAGGAACAAAACTTATTAATGTGTCAGTGCACACAAAAACATCATCCACACACATGTATGTACATTTATCATTTGTGTGTAGGGTACACATAACAGTAATCCTATTGGATCTTTTTTTCTTTTTTTTTTCTGTGTTTCACTATAGAATTGGAACAGATTTACCCTGAAAAATCAACCGTGCACAACTAGATGTATGATGCATGAGTAGAAAAGAACTGACTAAACAAAACACGCACATTCACAGAACAAAGTTGTATTTACTCATCAACATTATTAGGCATTTTGTACAGAAAGACAGTTGTCTTCTTTCCAGGGTGTATTGTGATATGGGTTTATTGCCTGTCTGTCTGTCTGGTCTCTGTCTCTCATGTCTTTCTGTCTCTCTCTCTTCTCTCTTCCCCACTTCCCTCTCTCTCTCTCTCTCTCACCATCTTCTCACTGCTTTCTCTCTTTCATGTCTTATATACAAGACTCAAAATACCCAACCAAACCGATTAACCGATCTGTAAGAACAAAATGATGTGGCAGATAAGTGGAAAATACTCCCCTTCTTGCTGTCCTTCACTTATGTCATCATAATCGATATGCAGTTTTTCCATGTGAATGGCTAAGAAGTGAAAGCTTCTTCTGACGCTAAGAAGTCCTAAAGCCTCTTGGGGGGCGTGTAGACGCAGAGGAGGGTATCCCTCTTTGCCTGTTATCTTTCACTCTCCCTTCTTCACACCCTTCTCATGACTATTTTGCCCCACTCTACCCTCCCTTTCTCTAAACCCCTTTCCCCCTCCACCAACCACAACCCTCCCCCATCTTACCTCCCCCATCCCCATCTTTTACTCCCCCCACCTCCCCCTTTCACCCCCCAACCCTCCACCCCCCCACCGGCCCCCACCCCCCACCCCCCCCCTCCCCCCCCCCCCCACCACCCCCCCACCCCCTCCCCACACCGCCACACCGGCTCTAGCCCCTCTAGTTTTTCAGCACCTCATGGAATTCTAACAGAGAGCGCTCTTCCTGAGTGAGGAGGGTTTCTTTGCATAAAACATGTCAGCAGCATGGATTGTAAGCATTGTGCTTTGTCAGCATGAGAAGTGATAGATCTGCTCTCCCTTTAGTTTTTGTGTTTTAACTTAAAATTCTTGTGTTTAAATCTATGAAGCTGATATTATTCTCACCTATGAGTCTCATGTGTGCAGATGTGTGTGTGTTGTTGTGTGTGTGTGTGTGTGTGTGTGCCGCTGTGCTGTGTTCGTTGCGCGCGCTGCGCTGGGGGTGGGGTGGGGGGGAGACTCATATTTATTATTATTAATTAATCAGTCCCAGGAATTGTGTGAATGTGTGAAAAATGACATTTTTTTTTTATTCTGTTTTTTTTTTCTTATTCACTCTCTGAAACACCAATAGGATATTTAACAAGTTTTGTGTATACCCTGGATCAATGAAAAGCGCAAAGTGTTTGTACTGCATTTTGCTTTTGCTGCCCTTGATTACTCAGGCCAGAACATGATTACACATGTGCAGACTTGACATGCCATAGTTTTCATATTTTTCTCGTGCAGACGTTGTTACAGCTCTGCTGGTAGTTGTTATTGACGGTTTCCCTTTCTTACTGAGGGGGAACGGGGGTGGGGGTAGGGCGGGTAGAAATTGGGGGAACAAGTAAACTCTTCTTATACCGTACGTTGTCCCCATGACAACAGGGGGAAAATTACTTGGAGACAAGTGTAGCCCCCTCCATGTGTGTGTGTGTGTGTCTGTGTTGTGTGTGTGTGTGTGTGTTATGTGCCGTATGTGGGTGTTGTTGTGCACTGCAACTGTTGTGTGTGTTTTGGCCGTGTTGTGTGTTGCGTGTTGTGTGTGCGTTGTGTGTGTGTGTTTGCTGGTGTGGTGCACTGTTTGCGTGTGTGTTTGTTGTGTGTGAATGTGTGTGTGCGTGTCGTGTGGTGAGTGCGGGTGTGTGAGGGGTGGTTGTGGTAGTGTTTGTCGGTTTGTCGCTGTGTGTGTTTCATTTTGTGTGTATTTCCATTTTCAGCCCAGCTGTCTGCATAGGGGGCAAAATCTTGTCTGTCAACATATTAAAACTGAATTCATGTAATTTGCATGGTCTCTTCCCCCCGCCCCCCGCCCCCCCTAGCACCCCGCCCCCCCACCCCCATCCAATCTCCCTCTCCTTGCCCCCCCCCCCCCCACCTCACCTCATCCCTCTGGGCCCCCTCCATTTGCTTCCTCCCCCATTCCCCAAAGAACATGGAAAAAAGTTAGTTCCAAACTATTTAAAATCTTCTACTACTAAGTTCAAAGATCTCTTAATTTTTTTTTTTTTTTTTTTTTTTTTTGCCTTCTTTAGAAGATAAGACAGTACAGTGGGAGCAAACGTCTTCCCCCATCCTTCTGTACCCCCCAGTCCTCCCCCCCCTCCTTACCCACCCCACACACCTCCAAAGGGAAAAAAAGGAGAAAAAATGAAAAGTGGGGTTTTTTTTTAACTTTCTCCCCACCTATTTTAGAAACTAAAATATTGTGTGAAGGAGAATGTTGTGCTGTAAGGTGCTTTAAATATCTTAACAAAAGCAAAATTTTAAATTGTCACAGAGAATCATCTTGTTAAGTCTAGCACACACATTGAGAATATGCATTGAGAACAAAAGTAGTTAAATTTGAGAATAGGTACTGAGAACAAAAAGTAGTTACATGTAGTTAATCTGAGCCCCAAAACATGGCATCAGCACAAAGACTGCATCATTGGAGCCCGTACATGTATCCCCAGAAAAAACTTTCAATATTTGCAGTTCGTAGAGTAACAAGCAAGAATAGTTTTGTCATGAGGCAGCCTACCAGATGAGACTTGTGCTGTTGCTGTGTTTACTGTGTTGCTATTCAGCAGTATCTGTTCTGATCCAACGTACACTGGACACCATCTGGTACATCTTGTTTTTATGACAACAAAAAAGATGCTTCTTCATAGAGTCAGCGTGAGTGAATGCCTTCACATTTATTCGACAGTTCCAGTGAATGTGCTGAGGCTGACAACTTGAAACACGAACTCACCGCAGGCATAAAGGAGAAATTAGGTCATCACAGGGGCAGGGCATGAAGGGCCAAAGAAATTTGAATTTTTGTTACGGGTAACCTTGTTGTTGTTGTTTTGAAAGAAGATGATTATACTGTTTAGCATGAGGATGATCAGATGATGCTTTGGAGATGCATTGTGGTCGGGAGACTGTATGGCAGGGGAGCACTGGACCCTGTTTTTGATTTGAAAGTATGCCCCAAATCAATCATCACCAAGCTTGAGAAATACATACACCACATGCACCTGGTAGTATTTTGGCAGGAAGATTTTAAAGCAAGAAAGCGCCAAACTCGTAATCCCTTGGGATCCTGGGGTTGCGGAGGTTTCAAATCTCCACCGGGTGGCAATTTCGGTACAGGGGGATTTTCCCCTCAGAGTTAACATTGGTTCTGACTCCATTTCCCATGCAGATTCCTTCGAATGAGACTATAAACTGAGGTTCCGTGTGTATGAACGCACCGCATCATACATTTTGCATTACCACGTGCAACACCCAATCGTGAAATCATCCCATCACCATTGCTATGGATACTTTCAAAAACCTGCGTAGGGGAAGGCCAGGTTTGGCCATTGGTAAATGGATGAACACGGTTAAACATATAGCATGCACCCTGCGTGAGAAATGGAAAGAATGAAGGAAAATAAGGAAACTGAGTGAATGATATCTGACTGGCATGACACAAGGAACGAGCTGAATGAAGCGCCAGCTGGCAGCTCTTCAGTTGGCACTACCCCGGTAGGCAGCCTGTTGTAATAAACAAGTGTGGATTTGTAAAAGCACTTAGAGTTTGGTCAGCTGCTGAGAACAGGCGCTGTGTAAGTATTTCATATTTTTAGTTAGTATAGTTAGAGATGCATCTAGCAGTTAGCTGAGTTTGGCTGTGGTTGTTCTGCATTTGAGGAGTCCACAGCATCCCACCCTGTGGATGAAGTAAAATTCAACTTGGGGCTCCAAAAATCTACAGGTAGATTTGCTCAGAGGGGACCTTGAACCACAAATCTCCTAGTTCACAGAGCTCACCACAATGAAACTGCAAACTATATTAAGGCTTGTGCTTTTTTTCTTTTTTTTTTCTTTTTGTTTATTTTGTAAGTTGTATACTGCGGATGTTGATACTGATTTGCAGTAAGTGTAGTATTTTATTATCACTGTTTTTTAATTGCCTTTGATTTAACTCCCACAAGAGTCGGTTGAACAATGATAATTATTACTCTCTCTTCCCACACACCACACTCACTGCCTGTGTGTGTGTCTCACACACCAGCACACCACCACACACACACACAACACAACACACACTACACACAAACACACCACACACACACTCAACAACACTCAGTGTCTCTCTCCTCTGTCGCTGTCCTGTCTGGTCTTCTCTGTTCTGTCTCTTGTCTCTCCTCTCTCTCATCTCTCTCTCCTCGTCTCATCTCTCCTCTCTATCCAAACACACACACGCATGAGCAGTCCTTGCATGTCCAGTTATGAAAGGCAGGCAATACTGTGAGAAAGTGGTTATTGTACCATTGTGACATTGTTAGCTGTTTTTGTTTAGTCTTAGCCTGGTTGGCTGCCATGCACACAGTGGCCTGCCATTATATGTTAACAGGTCCTGTTTTTTACCCCATAACAGCTGTGGAGTGCAGAGGACTTTCTTTTGGCCAGCACAGTGCCTCGTGGTAAGTAGGATATAATGATACGTTTTCATGCTCAAGCAGACTGTTCAAATTTCCATTATTTATGGAATGATTGTTTTGCCTTATATTTTTTTTTTTTATTTACTTCCATTTATTTGTTGATTTGCTTTTTGATTACTTTTATTTATGTTCAAACTAACTCTTGCAGATCTTTTCTTCTTAGATAGAATTTTGTATTTGCATAGTGTTGTATAGAAGCCACATCGGATAAGCACACATACAAACAGATATTAAACACATATGCAACCACACACACACACACACACACACACCACAACACACACACACACCACCCACACACACACCACACCACCACAATACTTCACACACATACTCGGCATCACACACACCACACACACAACACACACACCCACAACACCACACAACCGCACACTGGCAACACTCACACACACACCAACCACACACCACACACCACACACACACACTGGGACACACAAACACACACACACAACACAACACACAACACACACAAACACACACACCACACACACAACAAAACATACACACACGCACACACACACACTGGTGCTGAAGTTCGAAAAAGTTTCACTAAACCAGAGGTTTTAATGCATCAAAAATTCCCACTAAACCTCGGGTTTTCAAACAGCCTAAGGACTTTTGAAGACATCACCCATATGTTTTTCTTCAGAAGGTAGCAGTCACATCAAAACTGAAGACTAAACCAAAGACTGGCATTAGGGAAGAGACATATCACTTGTGTGGACATTTTTGCAGGGTAACAGTTTTCCTTTCCTTTAAGGCTGGGTAAAACCAGGCCTGCTCAGAGAAACATGGAGGCAACAAGTGATAGCTGTGAAAAATTGAAATGGGTAGAGGTCATGATGCCTATTGGACGCATTTAAGATGTTTCTGGACAATTCAAACAGCCAAGCCTTTGGGTTCAAACACTTTCTTTTTAAAATCAAAAACTAAAGAAAAAAAAAAAAACAAAAACGCCCATACCAAACGAAAAAAAACAAAAAACAACAACAAAAACAACAAAAACTTATACCTGAATCAGACCACACAAAAGAAGATTGACAACTTCATGTCTCCCTCTCTGTCTGTCTGTTCTGGCTGTCTGCTTATTTGTGTTGTAGGAGGTAGTGAGGAGTGATGGCACAACGTTCTCTCTTTTCTCTTTTCTTTCTGTCTTTCTCTCACTACTCCCTCTCTCTCTCTCTCTCATCTGTCTGTTTTTGTGTTTATGGGGTTTGTTGTTGCGGTGAATCGCCCTTCTCTCTCTCTCCTCTCATTCTCTCTCTCTTCCTTTCTTTCTTTCCCCCTTTCCTCCCCCGCCCTCATCCTTTCCCCCTCTCTTTTGTGTCTAGTTGGCATTGCTGTTTCTCTCTCTCTCTCTGTCAGGTGGTGATAGTGGTTGGCCTCTCTCTCTATCACTATGTTTTGTTTCTGCCTCTGTGTGGTCTCTTGTCTGGATGACCTGTAATTTTGCATCCTCACCCCCCCCCCCCTGCCCCTTCACCGCTCCATCTTTGAGGCTCTGCCATTACACCTCTCGTCCGGTGTTATCCTAGGACCATCCAAGGGCCTCTCCTCCACAGCTCTCTATCTCTACTGGACCTTCTCTTTCTCTCTCAGGTCGATCTTTCTTCACTTTCTTCTGTTCACAAGCCAACATATTTCCACACAACACAAGCCTCGTACAATACAGTAATAATCAAATTACCCATGGTCACCCATTTAGCATGCACCACAAGAACACAGACCACACTCACACAACACAACACACCACACACACACATCACAACACACACACACACACCACACACACACACACACACGCCCACACTCCGACCCATCAGACATGTGCATGTACCACAACTGTGGCACACACATGCAGGCTATGAAGCACTCATGGATGACATCCTCATTTGCACATCTATGGCCACACACATGCAATGTATGGAGCTGATTGTTGCAAAAGTCAAGAAAAAAGAGATGGAACCTTCAATGATTGAGCCAAATTTTTTTTTAATTTAAACCGCTCACGCTTACCCCCCTAGGTAGGGTACTCTCTCTCCAGCCGTTTTTCCCCTCTGCTTTCTCATGGGCTTTTCCCTTGATACGTGTGTGTTTTGTAACCAGCAAGGTGTAATTGACTTCAGATTTAATAAAGAAAAACAAAAAAAAAAAAAAAAACCAAGCACAAGCACCGGGAAGATGGCCTCGCATCAAATCAAATGGCCTTGGATGAGAACAAGCGCCTCCATGTTGTACCTAAGTCGCTCTGACTCTCAGTGCTTGCCACCGTCTGAACGTTTTGAGGAAAGTTGATTGTACTGGCCCATGGAGAGATAAAAGATAGAGCGCAACGAGACAAGATTGCAAGCGAGAGGGCGAGACGATCGAAGAATCGGCAGCACCCCCCCCCCCCCCCCCCCCAGCCACCCAACTGAAGGGTTTCTCTTGTGGGGAGAGAGTTGTAGATTTGTAAATTAGGGGGTGAGTGGAGTGTGGTCGTGTGTGTGTGTGTGTGTGTGTGTGTGTGTGTTGTATTCTATGCAAGGGACTACAGCATTCACCGTTATAAGAAATGTGCAGTCTCTAAACACGGATGATTGATATACACAAGGCCGCAGGTGTTGGGTGGTGGTCGTGCACATGTGTGTGTATGTTTGGTGTATGTGTCAACGCGCGTGTGTGGGCGGCATTGGTGTGCGTGGTACGAGTGGTGTGTGTGGTCTGTTGCTGGTTGTGTGTTGTATTTTGGAGTGGTGGAGCGAGAGAGAGAGAGAGATGTGTCGTGCGGAGAGAGAGAGAGATGAATTGTGGTCTTTTCATTCTCCAGTGTGTGTGTGTGTGTAGTGTGCGTGTGGTGTGTGTGTGTTGTTGTGTGGGTGTGGCTGTGTTGTGGTGTGCAGAGACGGGTGCAGAGTTGGTAAAGTGACACACCGAGACTGTGTGTGGGTCGTGCAGGATGCGGGGTAGGGGTCTACCCTCAGAGGCCCTTACAGGAATACCGAAGCCGTCCTATCGGCTAGGTTCACTACAACAGGCAACATTGCTCAAAATTGTCAGTCTACTTTTCTGACATAGTGATTTTGTGTTGTTGTTGTTGTGTTGTTGTTGTTGTTGTTGTGTGTGGTGGTGGTTGTTGTTGTTGTCTGTGCGTCTGTCTTGTGTGTGGTCTGCCTTTGCTCGATCATGATTCTATCGTCGTGTATTTATTATCTTCTTTCTCGGCGGTTCTTTTCCCTTACTCTTCCATATTCA
>JADBJO010035714.1:7500-11923 GCA_016801955.1 Conus betulinus | reverse complement strand
AATACGAGGTCAGTGGCGTATTTATCCCATAACTCGCACAGCACGCAACTCTCTACTGCTCCAGGGGTTAGAGATAAAAAAAAAACAATCAGTAACTGTGCACAACAAAAATCCTTTCATTCTTAGAGGTTCTGGTGGTGAGGAGGTGCCTGTGACAAAGGTGTGGATATCTGACATTCCCATATCGTGCGATGGCAAGGATATCGAGACAGCGCTGGTTCGATTGGGTTGCGTGCTCAGATCCGCGCTTATTTATGAGAAGTTCAGAAACAAAGACGGAAAACTTACCCGCTTTTTGACCGGGAAGAGATTTATTTTTGTTAATGTACCCCCCAGTCCTCTGGAAAAAAAAAAAAACTATGAAGGTCGGCAGTTTTACTGCTCGCATCTATCACAAAGAGCAACCGAAGGCGGACCCTAGTCAGATAAAATGCAACAAGTGTTTAGGACTGGGTCATCGCGCTGCTGTCTGTGTCAATCCCATCAGGTGCCGAGAGTGTGGGAGGGAGGGGCACACACAGGGGGAGGGTATGTGTGATCCTTTCGAGTCTTCTGACGAGGAGTATTCAGATACATACACGGTTGTACATGGGGAGAGAGACCAGAGTGAGGAGGAGAGACGAGGAGAGGATGGAAGTGTTGATGAGAGAGAGTCGGAGGGGGAGGATCGGGAAGAGGATCAGGAAGAGGAGGAGGGGGAGAAGAAGAGTGCTCCAGGGGAGGTTGATGTGCAGGTAGAGAGTGAGGCAGGCAGTGCTGCTGATCAGCTAACAGATACGGGCAGACCAGCGGGAGGGAGGAAGGGGAGGGACCGAAAGAAAGAGCAAGGAAGGGGAGGGGGAGAAAAGTCCGATACTGCTCCATCAGGACAGAAATTATTAGACTTTGTCTCTCGATCACGCCCCGCCACTCCTTTCAAGCGGAACATGAGGTCAGCCGACAAGACATCGACGCGAGTTGCGCTGACCAGTGGCGAGGGAAAGGAGGGTGACTGAGGGATGTTGTGATTCCCCAGCTACACACGGATAACGGACTCGGCACGGCTAATGGACTATCACCTTTCCTAATGGATGCTTTGTCTGTCTGTACTTTGAATGTAAGAGGAATGCGTTCAAATGCAAAAAAGAAAAAGGTGTATTCAGTTTTTTAAAAAGAAATAGAATTAATGTTGCATGCTTACAAGAAACACACATCACAAATGAAGTTAAAGATACATGGGAAAAAGAGTGGGGAGGATGGTTAGAGTTTACAGAACAAGGTGCTCGTAGTGGGGGATTAATTACTTTATTTAATAAAGAAACCGCTTCAGATATAACAATACTGCATAGGTCACAAAGAATTCTGGCAATAAAATCCAATGTTCAAGGTAAGAGTTTAGTTATGTTAACGTGTATGCCCCCAACACTGACAAGGAAAAACTTCAATTTCTAAATAAACTAGAGACAGTATTGAGACAGGTAGAGTTTGAACATGTAATAGTTTGTGGTGATTTTAATACTGTTCTTGATAATGATAATGATATTATAAGTGGCGACTTCCATAATGAAAACACAGTGAATCGCTTTAATTCTTTAGTCTCTGATAATGATTTGTACGATACTTGGAGGTTGTTTAATCCTGATGTCAGAGAATACTCCTGGTCGAAAATGAATCCTTTTGTTGCACGGCGTCTAGATTATGTTTTGACAAGTTCGGTGTTGTACGATATGGTTAATCAAAGTCGTTTTGTAAGTGTATCTATGTCGGATCATCGGGCTTGTGTCGTTTCATTGGGATTTTGTGATATTCAGCGGGGTAAGGGTTATTGGAAATTTAATAATTCTTTGTTGTCAGATCTAGACTTCATTGGGGGAGTGAACAACTTAATTCAGAATTTTTGAAAAAAAATCCAGAAGATGACGATCAAATGGCGTGGGAGCTTCTAAAGTTAGAAATTAAAGATTTTTGTATAAGCTTTAGCAAACAGAAATCAGTACTTGAAAGAAATGATTTAGCAAAGTTATATGAACAACAGTTAAATTATATTGATATTGAGCTGAGTAAAGATCCAGGTAATATAGATTATAGAAACAAACGAGAACGTATTAAGCTCCAGTTAGAGTTGATAGAACAACGTAGAGTGCGAGCATCACAAATAAGAGCAAAAGCTCAATGGATAGAAGAGGGAGAAAAAAATTCAAAATTTTTCTTAGGGCTCGAGAAAGCGAGAGCAAATGCTAAGATCATGACTAGCATTAAAGATGAACAGAATGTTGAAGTATATGACCAAAAAGAAATCTTAAATATACAAAAAGAATATTTCAAAAAAAACTTTATCAGAAGAAAACAAAATTTGAAGGTAAGGAAGATGTTAAGCAAAAGATTCATACCTTTATGAGAACTTGTACTATTCCTACTTTAACAGATCAACAAAGAGATGAATGTGAAGGAAACATAACAGAAGAAGAATGTCTAGATGCACTGAAGGCGATGAAAAAAAACGGATCTAGTCCAGGCTCAGATGGGTTAACTATAGAGTTTTATAAGGTGTTCTGGAGCCATTTAAAATCACTCCTTTAAAGTCTTTCTCGGCTGCTTTTGAGATCGGAAGCATGTCACAGTCACAAAGAAAAGCAATTATTACATTAATTCATAAAGGCAAAGATCTTTCGCGTAATGAAATGAAGAATTGGAGACCAATATCATTAACCAACACAGATTACAAATTGTTAGCAAAGTGTCTATCAATACGTTTAAATTGTGTAATATCTTCTATTATAGCCGAAGATCAGTATGGTTATATGAAAGGTCGGCAAGTTTCTACATTGCTACGCTAATTGATGATGTAACAGATTACCTAAATCAGAACGATATTCCTGGTCTTTTGGTTACGGTTGATTATTTCCACGCGTTCGACTGTATCTCAAGGGATTATATGTTAGGAACTTTCAGTTGTTTTGGTTTTGGTGAGGATTTTGTGAAATGGGTGTCTGTGCTAATGAGTAACACTTTTAGCTGCATTAATTACTGTGGTTGGCTATCAGAGAAGTTTGCAACAGACTCGGGTATAAGACAGGGATGTCCTTTTTCACCTTTAGCCTTCATACTTGCAGTTGAACTTCTAGCCATTAGACTACGTTCATGTAATAATATAAAAGGAATTAAGGTGCCAAATAAATTAGGAGAAAATGATTTTACTAGGCTGCTAATAGCTTTGTATGCAGATGATATTACTCTGTTTCAACTGATGAAAAGGATATGCGTGTAGCTTTAGCTATATTTGATGAATTCTCCATGGTTTCGGGTCTTGTTGTTAATAAAACAAAATCTGAAATAATGTGGATGGGTAGTAATAAGAAGAGAAATGAAGATTTCTTTGGCTTTAAATTTACAAATACATTGAAAATTCTTGGTGTATTCTTGGGAATGAAAAAAAGCGCATCATCTATTGAAAAGAACTGGATAACGAGAATAGATAACTGTAAAGAGATTAATTGCAGCATGGGAGAGACGAAATCTTAGTATAAGTGGAAAAGTATGTATAGTAAAAACATTTTTAATTTCCCAATGGATCTATATTATGAAGGTAATAAAAGTACCAGACACAGTGATCAATGAAAATGAATAGAATACTTTATCGTTTTCTATGGCGCAAGAAAGATTGTAATTTAAAAGCGTTTGAAAAGGTCAAGCGGGTAGTTCTCTGTAGTGATCTAAAAAAAGTGGACTGAAAATGATAGATTTAAGAGATTTGCAGACAGCTTGTCTGCTACAGTGGGTGGTAAATTTGTGTAGAAAAAGTAATTATAAATGGCAAGCTGTAGCTCGAACTTTTTTCGGTGAAAAACTATAGTTGTTTTTACTCACATGTTTTGAGTAAAGATTTTAAAGGTTTAGAGAAAATACAATCCAGTTTTTGGAGCACGGTGTTGTCAGTCTGGCTGGATAATAATTATTGTAAATCACCTGATGTTATTTGTGGGATGTTGTGGAACAACAGTTATTTACTCTATCAGGGGAAGGTGTTGTTTTTTCAGGAATGGATCAATGCAGATTTGATCGTGTTAATTAATGATATTTTAAAAGATGACAATGTCCTTTTGACATATGAAGAAATTAGTTAGTGAAAAACTGGGACCTTCACCTGGTAGATTACTACAATACAATGTGGTCTCAGTAGCTGTTAGAAATTTTCTCCTTAAACACAGGAACAAAGAATTACAACTATCCCGAACCCCCCTTCAAGACATTCCGCGATTTTGCGGCAAATTATTAACCTCTATTAAAGATTTTCGAAATCTTTTGTCTGAAAAGAAATACACTCAGCCTTGTTGTGTAAGTTTTTGGAAAAGGAAATTCGACTTCGATGTCACAGATAAAATTTGGTTATTAGCATTCAATGCCACTAAAGAAGTTAGATTGCGACTTTTGCATTGGAAAATTA
>JADBJO010035713.1:0-11923 GCA_016801955.1 Conus betulinus | reverse complement strand
GGCTGATCCTCAGAGAAAAGACTACCAGGGACCCCGGAACCAACAGCACCAGCAGCCCTTCACCATGGGACGGTCGACGGCTGGTCACCCCCAGCGAAGAGGGTTAAGGTATAGACTTGGTGGGCAGGAATAGGGATTCTTCACTCTCAACTTATAAGACTACTACAGTCAGGTAGATCAGTGCCCTTCGTCAAAAGTTATAAAACGCCGCCACCAAAGAGAACGTGGTCTCTCCACTCGTGGCTCCAATCCGAGTGAAGTAAAAACTTTTCCCAAGCGCCAACTGCCGATCAAAGGGAATAACTCCCAACGACTCAGTGAGCTCTCCACGGGCTTCCACAACTACCCGAGTATCGCACAGAAAAAGATGTTTATGCGGTGCAAAAGGATGCATGCAAACCACACGAACGGGCACCCTTTTCTCCCTGAAAAGTTGACAACTTGACAACACACAACCGCCCACCCCTCTTTTACACAAAATAAGGTGGTAACAAACTAACAAATTTAAATAACACATTGAAAGTGGGTTGGAGGGCTGTCCGTCCGTGACACACAGCCCCCACCCAAAAGGCCTGTGCCACTGAGGCACAGTCCCCTGCAGCCTTCCAGCACCGCTGGTTTCTAGGCATGCAGAGAGGTCAAACTAACACAAATGAGACCGGTGAAACCCTGGTAAAATTTCAGAATGCAGGTGAAAAATCCTCAATGCATTCGACTCATGAAGTCTGCCTCCACATTGTTCTTCCCAGAAATATGTCAGAACGTGAAGGCGCGACTTTGAAGCTTGACCGCCCAGCCCATCAGTCGATGACTCACTGGACGAATTCTGTGCAGGTAGGCCACGGGATGGTGGTCTGTCTATAATGAACTCCTTGCCGTAGAGGTACGGATAGAAGCAGCGGACGGCCCATACCACGGCCAGACACTCCAACGCGATGGTGTGGTAGTTTAATCTGCTCCTGTCAACTTCTTGCTGGCATAGGATATGGGAAGCAGACCTCGACCTTGGTCTTGGAGAGCAGCCCCGAGCCCAATCCTGGACGCATCTTTGCGGACCACGAAAGTGGCGTCAGGATCTGCAAGCTGGAGCACTGGCGGTCTGGATATATAGCGTCCTTCAGCTCCCTGAAAGCCTTCACGTATTCCTCCTTCCAATCCAGATTCTCGGGCTTCGAGCAGGTTTTGTCGGTAAGGGGCTTTGCTGTTTCTGCAAAGTGGGGCACAAATCTTCTGTAATATCCGACCAGGCCCAGGAATGAACGGAGCTGCTCCTTAGTCTTGGGTGGCTGAGCGTCCTCGATTCTTCGTACCTTGTCCGGCTCTGGCAGAAGGTACCCCCTGCCCACGACATGACCCAAGAACGGCACCTCTGACTCCCCTATCCTGCACTTGGTAGAGCGTGCGGCGAGTTGCACTTCTCGAAGACGATGGAAGAGTTTCCTTAGCAAGCGCAGATGTTCCTCCCATGTCATAGTTGCCAAAAGAAGATCATCGATGAAGTCATGAGCTTCATTCATTTCCAGTGGCTGTAACATGAGCCGCATGATACGGCTAAACACTGCACCTGCAGTCTTGAGTCCAAACGGCATAACCTTGAACTGAAATTGACCTTCAGGCGTAGTAAATGCGGTTTTCTCCTTGTCAGCAAGATCCATTGGTATCTGCCAGTAGCCTTTCGCCAAGTCAAGTTTGCTGAAGTACTGGGCCTTGGCCAACTGAGCGAAGATCTTTCCCATGTCTGGCATTGGCTCTGCGTCGAACTTGAGGATTCGATTCAACGTTCGGAAGTCCACGCAAAACCTCATCCGGCCATCGGGTTTCTTGACCAGTAGAATAGGCGAGGAGTAAGGGGAACTGCAACGCTCGATGACGTCCATTTGCAACATGTCCTGAATTTCAGCCTTGATGGCAGCTGACTGCGACAGGGGTAGTGGGTACTGTTTTACTCGAATGGGTTCCTGCTGAGTGAGAACCAGAGCACAATTTCCCAGGTTGCAACGTAGTGGTACGTCAGTCAAAATATCGGCATATTCTTGGCACAACATTCTTGCTGCAGCTTGATACTCCTCAGGTAGGTCTTGCGCGACCTGGACGTCTTTCCATGTTTCACTGGGCTGAGTCGCCACACATGGATGTCGAAGCTCAAGGGCGGAGTTTCACTACTTTCTTCTATTACCACGAGCGTAAATCCAGCATTGCATGACTCCCTTCTTTCATACCTCTTGAGGAGGTTGGCATGTATGAGTTTCTCTTCTCCCTTGACGAGGACAGCATAGTCCCAGTCCTCAACTCTCCTCAAGATTCTGAAAGGTCCCTGCCGGGACAACTGCAGTTTATTGTGGTGCAGGGGTAGAAGTAGCACTTCATCGTCTGGTTCAAACCATTTTTGCCTGGCCTTCTGGTCGTAGTACTGTTTATATCGTTTCTGAGCATGGGCCAGATTTTGGTGTGCTAGTTTGCATGTAGCTGCAATCCTCTCCTTTAGATCCAGCACATACTCAGCTTGAGTCCGCAGCTCTTGATTGGCCCGCTTCTGGGTCCACTGCTGACGTAGCACTGCCATGGGGCCTTTCACAGTCCTTCGTAGAGTAGCTCGAAGGGAGAGAATCCCATACTCTCTTGGGACACTTCTCTGTAGGCAAATAAAACGCCGGGCAGGAATCTGTCCCAATCATGGGGTTGTTCTTGAGCCAGTTTCTTAATCATCCGTTTGAGAGTCCCACTGAAGCGTTCCACTCGCCCGTTCGCCTGTGCATGGTACGGTGTAGTTGTTTCCTGTGGACTTGCAGCAAACGGTACACTTCATCCATCACGTCAGAGAGAAACTGAGTTCCTTGATCCGATAGGACACTCCCTGGCACACCTGTCCTTGTCCATATTTCCCATAGTGCTTCAGCTACGGTTGCGGCATCTATTTTCTTGAGGGGCGTGGCCTCAGGATACCGAGTGGCATAGTCGACCATAACCAATACGAAGCGGTGTCCACGGTCTGACGCTGGAACAATGAGGCCGATAAGGTCCACACCGACCTTCTCGAAGGGAGTTCCTACCAAAGGAACTGTGCCTAGAGGCACCTTGGTATGCCGTTCCTTGGGCGTGGTTCTCTGGCATATGTCACAGGTTCGACAGTATCTCCTGACATCCTGAGTCATCCCAGGCCAGTAGAAGGCTTGCTGAATCCGCTCCAGAGTGCGTCTTGTTCCCAGGTGCCCGGCCATGGGCGGGTAATGCCCCAGACGCAACACTGTCTGTCGAAGCGCTTCTGGTACTACCAGCTGGGTGACCGTAGTGGTGGCTGAAGAGAACTGCCGGTGTAGAAGTCCCTTTTGCTGGACAAACTTGACGTTTCCATTAGGTCACTATCGAGTAGACTTTCCCACGAGTTGTCTTATCTTGTTCAGTGTGGGTCTTTACTTTGTAGTCCCTTGATCGCCGAAGGTTCTAAGCTGACCTGGTCGTGTGAAGGCACGGGCTTAAACAAGGGCTTTAGGAGGACCCTCTTTTCTCTCTCTGCCTGTGCCCGAGTGGTGGCGGCGACGAACACCTCTGGAGGTAACTCAGTAGATATGGAGAAGCTCCTACCGTCTTCCAGGCAGACTGTGTTCCCTATGAGGAGGGAGTACGCAGGCTGCTTCAAAAAGCCACTGCCCATATTTTCCCCTAAGTAGGGCGTCGAGAGGTCTACAAGCACCGTTGATCGAGTGGCAGTGAACGACGACTCAATCCCCGCGACTTCACAGGTATTTCCACGAGGAGCATCCATAGGAACTAACTTCTCGTCGATAAATACTGCCGTGGCGCCCGTGTCCCTGATGGCCTCGACAATGTTTCCCGCTACTACTGACAGGAAGGTAGGGCAGGCTGGTGTAGTCACTTCCACCTCCCCATATGCCACTTTAACTTGTGTTGTAGGTTGTTTTTTGCGGTCCGGGCAGTCACGTGCCAGATGCCCGATGCGACCACATACAAAACACTGTCGGCTCTGCGCCTGGTGTGTCCCTCTTCCCCTAGGGTTCTGGTGGTCCGCATTTGCTGGAGACGAAGACTGCCCGGTGGCAGACGAATCCCCCCTTTGTGGTTTCCTGGTACCTGCTGAGGAATGGTAATAATATCGTCGTGCATCCGCATAGGCCTTAGCTATCCTCAATGCCTCTGCGTAACTCTGTGGTTGGGCCTCACCCAACTTGCAGCGTAGGTCAGGCGAAACCGAATTCATGAGTTGCTCCAATAAAATACATTGTCTCAACTCCAACCCTGACGTTTCCACCCAATAATCGAGGGATCGACGAAGCCGCTCGCCAAATTGGTAGAACGTCTCATCAGGTAGCTTCTTCATGAGCGAAATTGCCTCCTGTAGCTCTCTGGGGTCATGTGGAGTCTAGTTCTCAAAGCAGCTTTTAGCTCGTCATATGTAGCTCCTGGTGGAATATCTACGAAGGCCTTCTTAGCTTTACCCGTGAGATTGCTCACTAGATATAGAGCCTTTCTTTCGTTGCTTAACTTATAAGCTTGTGCCACAGCTTCAAAATGCTCGATACAAGTGTCAAACAGACTCATCATTGTATTTGGGCATTTGAATCATGGGAGGAACAGTGGCGGTATAGTTTCCACCCTGACGGTGCCGGCTACAGATGTTGGAGCATGTGTGGTGATCCCTGAGAGAGATTGTCATCATCCTCTAGTTGCGAGTTGAATTCCGCTCGGATTTTTTCTCGCTCAATATTAAGACGAGTTTCGAAATCTAACTCTCTCTTCCTTTGGGTTTTTTCCTCCTCTCTTTTCTTCTTGTCTTCTTGTTCTTGTCTTTTCATTTCCATCTCCATTTTCCATCTTCTTTCTTCCTTTGCTTCTTTCTCTTCTCTCTCTAACCTTCTTTCCTCCCTCTCTCTTCCCTTCGCTTCCCTCTCCTCCATCTCCCTTCTCCATCTCCCTTTCTTCCTTCGCTTCTTTCTCCTCCTCCCTTTCCATCCTTTCTTTCTTCCTTCTTTCTTCTTTCTTTCTTCGCTCCTCTCTCTCTCTCTCTCTCTCTCTTTTCTCCTTTGCTCCTCCTTCTCTTCTCTCTCAAACCTCATCATAAGCAATGGATCCAGTGGAGCTGGTCCAGGGATACGCGGGCACGGTGACGGTGGCCGTATTAGGTCCTCCCTCAGAAAAGGGATAGGTCGACCAACGCTGGAGAAGGAGGTGGGAAGTGGTCGTCTCCTCGAGACGGTGACCAAAAGGCCTGGTTATACTGACTGACGGGGACGTCGTGACAGGTGGTTGTGTCTTTCTCCAGTGAGAATACCACGTGAGTATCAATGTCAGTTCCTGTGCGGGAGGTGTAGTGAGACACAGGAGTAGTTAGTCCAGGCACAACCCCTGTGCTCTTTTTACTTGAGAGCGGGTAAACCGCCGATCCTCTCCAGTAGCCCTTTTTTTCCACAAAGTGATTACGGCACAATAGTTTTCACGTAAAACACGCGGGGCAAAACGCTTCCTGAAATATATGGCTACAATAAGAAATGTCACTTAGTCCCAAACATTTGAAACCAATAAAGCTGTGCACAGACCTGACTCACAGCTAAAGTGGAAGTAAGTCGATTGAAATACAAATCTTGCCAATATGTCAAATCACACCAGTCAGTGGAAGACTACCTGCTTCCAAATCAATAACGCCAATCCAGCAACCAGGTACGGGAAGACAGTTTCCTATACCCCCTTGAGACTGACGCAGAATCAAAACAACACAAAGAGAAAAGCACCTGTCCCCGGACAGAGTCACACGAAGAAATTTTATAGAAATCTCACCAAGTAAAGGGAACGACCCTTTACAGAAGCAGTACCCAAACACCGCAACAATGAAAACGTGTTTGCGTCACCAAAAGGACAACAATCAAAAGGGGAACAACTCTTTCAAAACCCTCTTGACCAAGAAAAACTCCTCTGAATGAAGCCCTCAACTGTCGCACAGTGAGTCGACACACCAGAAGGAAACTAAGCAGAAACTTAGGAGAATAGGGCCTACAGATTCCTAAATGAAGGAATACCGCCCTAAACCTCTTGTTGTTTTTCAATAACAATCACTTGTGAATGAAGCCCACTACACATGTGGTTAGGCCTTCTTGATCCTGAGTGTAGGAACAATACACTAACCAAACAAATCCTCAACTGACTGAGTAAAGTATCAAACTTTTATAATTATTGATTTTACTCAGCTACGACAACGCAAATATAACGGCCGCAAAATAAATATAAATATAAAACACGGGCAGCGCACGAAAATGCAACGACAGGAAGAGAGAATAAATACAAGTAACGGCCGGATTGAATAATTAAATCACGACCGAATAAACAACGAGATGACGGCGACGCAAAAATGAACGGTATCGCAAAGTCGAAGAGATTGCTGGACTACCCCGCAGCCGATATGTGCACACTGCACCAACACGCCTAGCCTGTAGAGTTCAAGCTGACCCAGTCACGGCGCGCAGTCTTTTTTTTTTTTTTTTTTTTTACTGGACAGCCCACGCGAGCATGGCTGAAATGTGTAACACCGCGGTGAGAGTGAAAAGGGAGGTGGGGTACACTGTAAGTTGGAAGGTGGCGTAACGGATAAACACAGACCAGTTAAGCCAACCTCTCAATCCACACACACTAACACTTTTTTTTTCCACAACGCACACACCACCATCAAAGAGCGTAAATTTAAAACTAACAAGAAAATATGAATATATAAATAACTAGTGAGTGCAAATTGATAGAAAAGCCTATCAGAAGGGAGCTAATCTCCTTACTACTAAACAAATACAGAAACTGATCCTAGTGTAAGCAAAATAACAATCACCAGAAAAATAAATACTTAAGTGTTTTTAACAGGACAGAGGGTGCTACCAGCTAGTTTTCCGCACGCGACTTAGACCACCAGAATCCCACCTACTTTTACCTGCGCTACTTTCAGTCGTAGTCTGGGGTACAGGCAAATCAGGCAAGCAAAATACGGTCAGACCTATGTCAGCACAAACACTGACGCTGTAGAACCTGCACAATGAAAACCCAAAATACTCCCCACCCTTTACCCGTTACCTATTGAAAGATAACAGTAAAGTTAAGGAGTCAAGTTAAGTTTACACACACCGGCGATACTTTCAGAAAAAATAATAAAAAACGGACAAAGAGACGCGGAGGCGGTTTGAGCGCCGGCGGCCAAGGACGAGAAACTGGACTTTCCGATCACGGCGACCCCGCAAATGCTCCACTCCGCGTGGAGTCCCCTTCACGGTGGGACTCCGGCCCAGCCAACCACCCGCTTATTACAACACAGCCATGAGGGCTGGAGCAGTAGTCGAGAGTGCTGTGGAAATCCTAACCAACCCTCCTCAACTCCAGACCGTCACATCCCGGACGAGCCCCCAAAGCGTCAAAGTCAAGGTCCTTGAATCAAGGAGTGAGAGGGCAGAGGGAGGAAAAAAAACAGCAGGGCACAACACCCACCGACCACACACTCAAACCACTCGTGGAAAATCAGAAAATAACCCAAATATACAATTTATTAAATTAAAGAAAACACCTCATTCACACCTAGTAGGGGAGGGACGCCTATCAAGAAGAGGGAGGACAGAGAGTAATAAATTGGGAAAGAAGGGAAAATAGAAGAGGATAGACACCTTAAAGAAAATATCTACTTAATGGGCAAAAAGAAAAAAACAAATAAAAGACCCCCACCCTGACCCAGGGAACAGCTAAGTTTAGACCCTAAACACTGATCTATCCCAAAATGAAGAAAGAAGAAAGGACAGGGGAGAAAGAATTAAATGAAAGACAAAACAGGGCTTACCCCAGCCATACAGCATATTCACCAACATTCATACACTTATACACTTCATGTACATTTTTTCAGGTGTTCACAGATGTACACTCACACTGTCTCAGGCCCACAGAGCGTCTTCCACACGCCAGGCATCACCAAACACCACCCATACACAGCCAGAGACAAAATTTAACTTAAAGAGGAGAGTCTTTTCACTGTCCGAGCAGGGAAACACCGGTGCACCCAGAGCACAGTCGTCGATACCCTCCGGATCCAAAGAGTGTACCCTCAGGACTGGCGCTCTGGCCTCGCTCTCAGCACCTCAGTCAGCGTCCCGCTCCTCCCTCAGACAGCTTCCAGACTGGGCACCCTGCGATGAAAAGGGCGTCTGGGCCGTGCCAAAACTTGACACGATGCCCAATCAACCCCGCCCTAAAAAAAGAGGGGGCATTAGAATCTCACTCTAATACAGCTGAGGTATGGTGTGGGTGCAGGCTGCTACCTGGCGAGATGGGCCACACCCACAAGACTGTCAATTTAGTTCTTCAATAATAATTTATTTCACATTTAAACACTTTTTTAAGCAGTATGTTATTTCTCAATATCCTAATGTGTTGAGTTTTAATCTGACATTTAAATCATCACAAAAACACACCCATACCACATTCATACTAAAGAAAATAAAATAGTAAAATAAACAAATGAGATAAACATAATAAAATCGACAATACATAAAAGCGAGTCGCGTGGTCACTCCACTAACACCGCGCCCGGCCTGAAGGTTTTAAATGAAAAAATAAAAAAATAAATAATTTATAATACAAATAAGTACTGCCGACACTCATTCTTTACAAGATTCCACCAAATGAAGTATTCACAATGGTGCACCATGGTGTCGCACACCATAAAACCAGACAACCATACCCCTCTCTCTGACGGGGTACACACACAAATCAAAATGACTCGGCAAAAACAGGCAAGCCCGCGCGGCGCGCCATGTGTCCACACGATTCGCTGACGACAAAATGCCACACTGCTTCAGCGCAGCGCGTTTAGAATAAAATTCAAACTTGCACTTCTACAGCAACAAATCAGGCTAACGCTCGCAGCGCGCCTGAAACCACAATATTTCTCCAAACCTGTAGTACTGCCTCAGCACAGTACCCAAAACGATAGATTTTTGAATGAAAATGTTAATTTTATAACTTACAACCGATACCCTAGTGGAATGCGAAATAGGAACAACTGAGAAGCACGAAAATAACTCACCAGAACGGCGGGTGGAAAGGAGGGGAAAAGGTGGGCCCGGCAGGCTGATCCTCAGCGAAAAGACTACCAGGGACCCCGGAACCAACAGCACCAGCAGCCCTTCACCATGGGACGGTCGACGGCTGGTCACCCCCAGCGAAGAGGGTTAAGGTATAGACTTGGTGGGCAGGAATAGGGATTCCTCTCTCTCAACTTATAAGACTACCACAGTCAGGTAGATCAGTGGCCTTCGTCAAAAAGTTATAAAAAACGCCGCACCAAAGAGAATGTGGTCTCTCCACTCGTGGCTCCAATCCGAGTGAAGTAAAAACTTTTCCAAGCGCCAACTGCCGATCAAAGGGGAATAACTCCCAACGACTCAGTGAGCTCTCCACGGGCTTCCACAACTACCCGATACTGAAAAAAAGATGTTCATGTGCGGTGCAAAAGGATGCATGCAAACCACACGGACGGGCACCCTTTTCTCCCTGAAAAGTTGACAACTTGACAACACACAACCGCCCACCCCTCTTTTACACAAAATAAGGTGGTAACAAACTAACAAATTTAAATAACACATTGAAAGTGGGTTTGAGGGCTGTCCGTCCGTGACACGTATGTTGTAGATTGTGTAGTTCTACAATGTTGTTGGATTTGGTATAGGAGGTTCTGGTGTAACTAATATTGAAGACAGTATAAATTCTTTGATTACAAATGCGTTAACATTTCATTGTTTATCATAAACTGTGCATAACGCTGGATCTGACATGGTTTTGAATGAGACAAATGCAAGAAATTTAAATGTGAACTATCTTTTTTATTGGGAAGAAAAACCATTGTCTGCTAAAATGTCTGCTGTAGCTGTTTAAAGTTTCACGTTTGAATTATTATTTTTTTTTTTTCATTTTGTTACATTCTACCTTTCTATGAACGATGATTAGATGTTTAAATACGCCTGTGTTTGCTTGTTGATGACAAGTTGAATAAAACGGTCTGCAGAAAGAACCTTCCCAGTGTTTTTTTTTTTTTAATTTGTACCATAGATTTTTCTTCTTCTTCAGTGCAGTAGGTTTGATGCAAAGTTCATTTTTTTTTTCTAAACCTATTCTTCTTTCTGTCTTTAAATCTCTGTCCTAAAACGTAGTACATTTTATGCTCTCAGACAAATAAACCCCATTTCGAGCACCTGAGTTTACACTAGAAACATTCAATTCAGTTAATACCACACAAGGGCCTCGCAGTTTCATTAATCTAATTTTATGATATCTACACTCAACGTGGACAAGTTGGATGTCCGAATATAATACTTTCCAGTGTGGCATAGGAACTGCAGGAAGCCTGTCAAAGGCAAAAGTGCCACACTCAAACACTTTGGCGAAAAGTAGTACCTTTTCTTTACCCCCAGCCCTGATACATATAATCTTTTTCACACTTACACTTGCTATACGACAAACACTGCACACACGAAAACTCAGATTAATCACGAATGTGATTTTTTTTTTTTTTTTTTTTGTAAATCGGTTAAAATAGGTACTTAATGAAAGAGAGGCGAACAGACTGATAATAATGGAATTAATTATAACAAGATGCAAGCAAGACAATAGCAATGTTTTATAATGGTCACAAATATAGGTCCATATCCACACTTGGATCAAGAGCTTCTTGCTTTGCTACAGTCTCTCAAAAATCGCGTAAAAAATCAGCCGAGTAGATTCTAAGATACTCCATAAAGAAAACAAAACAAAAAAAAAAAAAACACAACATGGTCGTTATTGCGGAAGTCGGCGAAGATCGTCGAAAAATAAATTGTCGGCATCGGCCTTCACCCATATTTAAGATACCTATCAATTTTCAGAACGATCAGTTTTCTGTGAAAATAGTGAAATATGTTTTCTTGATATTTCAACGGTTTATAACAGGGTATTAACGAATTGTCACAATCATATCCCATTGCCTGAAAGAAGGCCTTGATTTGACACAAATTCGTCCAAACCGCTTTAAAAATCGGTCAAGTAGTTTCTGAGACATTTGGTAAAGAAGAAAAAACAGTTATTCGCCATTATAACCATTATTAACGGTTATTCTGTAAAAATAAATATAATAGATAAATAAAAAAAAAAAAATGTCGGCATCATCCTTGACCCATAGTCAACATATGTCCTACATTTAAGAGAAGATCATCCAAGTTGTTTCGTCTGCAGCGCGTGGAACATATATTTTACACACACACACACACACACACACACACACACACACACACACACACACACACACACACACACACACACACACACACACACACACACACACACACACACACACACACACACACACACACACACACACACACACACACACACACACACACACACACACACACACACACACACACACACACACACACACACACACACACACACACACACACACACACACACACACACACACACACACACACACACACACACACACACACACACACACACACACACACACACACCACAGAGAGAGAGAGAGAGAGAGAGAGAGAGAGAGAGAGAGAGAGAGAGAGAGAGAATTTTTCCATTTTTGATTGTAAAGTACGGTCTTATAACTAGGATTACAAAACACAAAACCAATTAGTCTTAGTCCAATATGCACGATTGACTTCAGATCTGAAGTTTTTTTCTTTGGAGGGGCGACAAAGTGTGCAGCAATGTCACATATGAAAAGTGACGACAAAGTGTGCAAGGGGCGACAAAGTGTGCAAACTTGTGGATATTTCTCATGGCTGGAACGACAAACTGTGCAGCACACTTTGTCGTCGCGCGACAAAGCATGCAGCACAGTTTGTCGCCGTAACAAGGGGGTTAGTTACCGCCAAGGACATAGACGAGCAAAGTACAG